>CM032883.1:39306667-39309167 GCA_019176425.1 Megalops atlanticus | reverse complement strand
CAAAATAAAACAGAAAATATCTGCAGGCATTCCAAGACTCCCAGGTGTAGCAGGCAGACAAACCAAAGCTCAGAGAGGCCGGAAAGAGCAGCTCTCTCCGCTGACTGTTAGTTACCTTCCACCAGGACTCTCCACTGATTGATGGACAGAAGTAAAGAGAGTTACACACACATGCTAGGATGTATTTATAGCAACCAGCCAGAGAACAACAACCTCTGCTGTAATTAGAGCAGAAATTCTTTCAACGGCTCCCCGCTCATGCTCCATACAAAAGAAAAAAAACAGGTTTCAGAGTAAATCATAAAAGAGTACCTCAAAATTGTGTTACAGAGAAGAAAGTGCACATGCGCGCACACACACACACACACACTCTACTTGTAATGTGGTCCCTGTAGATATCATGTACCATTTCTACGTATATCCTTCACCTCTTACTTGTATCGCTTTATGGACACACTCATTGAACAGTGCATTCAGGTGAGGCAGTAAATCAGTGTTGGCTTCCTGCTGTGGATATTAAACTCAGTGTACAGCAACATGGCATTACTGAGCCCCTAAAAAGCCAGACAGACATCACTGCTCTCTCTGAACCCTGTAAAACACAGAGCTTCCACACACTCAAAGTCTGGATCAGACTTGCAGACAAGCAGCACAACCTCATGCTGGAAGCATCCACAGAGAGGCAGATCACCTGTGAGTTAGGAAAGGGGCTGGGGCTGGGGTGGGTGGGTGAGTGCCCCCTACCCAAAAAAAAAAAAACAGCATCTCCATCACTCCAGGAAAACAGCGAGAGTAAGTGAGAGATCTCCCGCAGTGACAGCGTTACGAGACTGCGTCTGCCTCAGAGGTCGCAGGGAGATGGCACACAGAGACAGTGAATGTCTGCTTTACTGTCAGCCCTGGCAGTCGAACCTGCGACACCACTGTCATCTTCCACAGCCCACGTGAGCACGCTCCATAAATCACACAGTGCTTGCAGACTGTGCGAATATGAGGGAAATAACCTTCACCCTCAACACCACCCTCTCTCATTTATTTCTTCATTTTAAGCTCACACTATTTTGCTACAGCTGAAGGAAAATGAATAATTCAAACATAAAATAAAGACACGCAGAAGATGTAGAGTGGAGAGATGTGGCTGATATGAAGACCGCTCCTTGGTTTATGTTATTCGGTGTGAAATGAGTTTCTGAAGAGCAGAGATATTTGCCTTGCTGCCCGACATGCTCAGGCTAGACTGTGGGTTTCTCTAATGGAACTCCTAAATGCCAAATGGCCTCATCGGCATCTCTGTATCTCTGTGCTACTCACTCCCAGTGTTTCCGCTGGGCCGTCATGTGATACTGAGATACCGCTCGATGCGTACAACACTGCTAAGTGTTTAATATGTGCAGATTGTTTTCAAAATGTTTGCAATGGTTTGTAATATCTGTGGTTAACCATAGATCCAATGCCTCGCGCTGAGCTCTTTGGGAGAAAGCCGGTTCCTCCTGACACAGCAGCTCAGCCTCAGACCTGAAACAGAAAACTGCCCACAGGATCACCTGACACTGAGCCCCCGGAGCCAAACCCCCACAGGTGTGGAGGAGCTCAGACTGGAGGGGGAGGTTACTGCTGTCAGTGGGGCTGGACCTCTTTCATCTTTAATGTGGCTTTTATTTCTCTGCTTTACTGTTGGGGTCACTGAGGTGGGGGCTCAGAGAGGTTCATTTAATTCTGCAGTGCATGGAGAAATATGACTGCATTGCAAAAACACCAACAACAAAAATAATGTTACATTTCTTTCTGAGATGGATTTCCTCAGCAGAATATCTTCAAGGAAGGAAATAGTGAAAAGCAGTAGTTAGTTAGTTAGTTAGTTAGTTAGTCTTACAGAGAGAAAACACTTAAAATATGAACACATTCTGCACATTTTGCCCTCTATCTATGATCATAAGAAAAAAAGGAATTTGCCTGGCTGCCCCGTTCTTTAAGCCAGCCTCCCCCCTGATTGCAGTCACTGATTTCTGGAGAAATTTCCACTGTGTACAGCTCTGCAGAGGCCTGTTAAAAATGAGATTACATAAAGGCGGATGTCAGATTGCTCATAACGCCTGTATCAGTCAGCTGCACATTGCCCCAGTGCAGCTCTCTGAGGTCACCCTGACGGGCCGGAGCAGCGGGACCAGGCTCTGGGTTTGGACTTTTCTGAGATCTCATCCAGATGGAAGTTAAAGTGATGAGGGACACAGAGGTTGAGTGGGGTGTAAACTGCAGTGTGTAAACTACATCTCACTGTGTCTCAGCAATACATCTTCCCCAGTGAATGGCGTGTGGCTGTGTGAGACTCCTCCCCTTTGGGGCGTGTCTCTGCTCAGAGGCAGTAACAGTGCTGATGCTAATGCTAATGCTCTCCTCAGCCAGTCTTCAGCTGGAGCCGCCTCCACTGAGGCACGAGGCCACGCCGAGGCAGGAGGCAGAGGCACGACGCAGCAGGCAGGAGGCAGAGACAGAGGCAGAG
>CM032883.1:39274167-39301667 GCA_019176425.1 Megalops atlanticus | reverse complement strand
CCTGTGTTTTCCATCCATTATCCACAGAAAGGGCTTTTGGTGTCAGATGCAGTAGCATATACCCAGACTTCCTGTTTTATTCGTGGCTGTGTAATGTGGGCAGTGCAGTGCAGTGTGATATTACCCTCAGTAATGGGCAGTGCAGTGCAGTGCAGTGTGATATTACCCTCAGTAATGGGCAGTGCAGTGCAGTGCAGTGCAGTGTGATATTACCATCAGTAATGGGCAGTGCAGTGCAGTGCAGTGTGATATTACCCTCAGTAATGGGCAGTGCAGTGCAGTGTGATATTACCCTCAGTAATGGGCAGTGCAGCATCATACTCCCATGATACATGAGAGTACACACTTCATGACTGTTGCACTGTTGCAATACGTGGCAATACGTGGCAATACACACGTTGGGACTCAAACCTACAACCTTCTGGTTTGAAGACCAGCTCTCTCTCTCTGTGCTGCTGTCCCAGCTGCATTGCTGAGCGACTACAGCTACACTCATATTTGCATACTCTTTCAGTGGAAACATATTGTACAAGTAATGTACAAGGCAGGCAGTACAGCTACAGATGTTTTTAAACCATGGAGGCATGTACAAGCATGCTGTGAGGACACACACACACACACACACACACACACACACACACGCACACACACACACACACACACACACACACACCTGCAGGAGAGGGTGCAGTGGTGTGCAATCACACTGCAGGTGGAGTGTCTGGAAGGCACGGTACAGAACATGGTTAAGTATCAGTGTCATACTTGACAAATGGGCCCACACAAGATTCATATCTCACTGAGAGGCTGGCGGTCACAGGCAATACAGCCCTTCTCTTTCAATCTCATTTTAGCATCTATAAATGTGCTCTCCTGTGGGGGTGGGCACAGTGTGTGTGTGTGTGTGTGTGTGTGTGTGTGTGTGTGTGTGAGTGTATGTCTGTGTGTGTGTGTGTGTGTGTGTGTGTGTGTGTATGAGTGTGTGTGTGTTTTTATGAATATGTATGTGTGGATTTACTTGTATGTGTGTGTGTGTGTGTGTGTGTGCGCGTGTGTGTATGCGTATGTATGTGTGTTTGCGTGTGTGTGTGTGTGTGTGTGTTTATGCATATGCATGTATGTTGATTTACGCATATGTATGTATGTGTGTGTGTTTGTGTGTGTATATATGTGTGTACGTGTGTATCTGTGTGTATGTGTGTTAGCGTGTGTGTGTGTTTGTGTCTGTGTGTATGCATGTGTGTTTGTGTGTGTTTGTATGTGTGTATGTGTGTATGAGTGTGTGTGTAATTATGTGTATGTCTGTGTCTGTGTGTTTGTATGTGTGCGTTTGTGTGTGTGTGTGCGTGTGTGTGTGTATTTACGTGTATGTCTGTGTGTGTGTGTGTGTGTATGAGTGTGTGTGTGTTTTTATGAATATGTATGTGTGGATTTACTTGTATGTATGTGTGTGTGTATGCGTGTGTGTGTATGCGTATGTATGTGTGTGTATGTGTGTTTGCGTGTGTATGTGTGTGTGTGTATTTACGTGTATGTCTGTGTGTGTGTGTGTGTGTATTTACGTGTCTGTGTGTGTGTGTATTTACGTGTATGTCTGTGTGTGTGTGTTTGTATGTGTGTGTATGTGTGTGTGTGTATTTACGTGTGTGTGTGTGTGTGTGTTTGTATGTGTGTATGTGTGTGTGTGTGTATTTACGTGTGTGTGTGTGTGTATGTGTGTGTGTAGTGCTGTAGAGACCGCACTGAGCTGTAGGAATCATACATTCAGGAAGGAGAGAGCATGTTATTTTAATGTTTCATTAGATACACACGTCTGTCCGGTGCCTCCAATGTAACTCTGGCCTGTTGGAACAGTGCAGCTGAACTCTGACCTGCTTTTTATTTCAGGGGTAATTCTGAAGCTCTTGTGCTTTGTGTGTCTTGCTTGCCAGAGTGGTTTAAAGTCTCTCTGCTTAATGCACAGAAATCAGAGGCACCGTTTCAGACAGACAGGGTGTCTGATGTTCTGCCCCCCGGCATTAATGCAGGATCAGTATCAAACACACCAGATCTTAGGTCCTGCACTGCCTGCCCCGGGCTCTCATTCTGCATATGGATCTGAGTAACAGGACAGATATGAGTAAAATGGTATGATAATATGGATTACAGTCACAGGGCAGCGATTGCCTGGTATCAGTGGCTTTTGCTGTGGATCTGTGTTTCAGGCTGTGTCTTATTGCATAGCAGGGATAAACAATGGCTTAGCACAGACTGAGGGAGGGGCAGGACATGAGATTGGGATCTGCGCATTGTCTCGAATATTTCTGCATTCCCTGATTTCACCAATTCTGCATTCCCTGATTTCACCGATTCTGCATTCCCTGATTTCACCGATTCTGCATTCCCTGATTTTGCAGATTCTGCATTTCCTGATTTCCTTTCCATGGCAAGCTCGAGGAGCACAGTCCCAGCATTTATGTTTCAAAGAGAAGGCTAAACACAAGTTTATTTAAGAAGCTCAAAATATAATGCAATTTTAAAATGATTAATTTGTGCAATATGTGTATTGGCAATGGGTGCCAGATTACCATTTCAGGACGAATAACCAAAACATCTCATCAGAGAATCTTCAAAAATTTCCAACAAAAACAAACATTTTTTCACATTCTTTTCAACGTTTGCCTTAGTAATATCTTGTCAGAAGATAAAATATCAAATATCAGAGCTGTCAAGCGCATGTCAGTACCAAAACTCATTTTGATTCTGCCCACTGTGCCCATTAAAACTGTCTGTTGAAGCAAACACATGTCAGTAAACCAGCATTTATTAACATGTGTAAATATGGATTTAAGCACCTCAGTGTCCAAACTCAACTCAGCTGTGACTGGCCAATGGCAGCAGTGGGCGTGGCCTATATCAGAGTAGCTGTGTCCTGCAGGAACACAGAGCAGCACCCCGTGCAGTAGCACTGTACAGCACTGTACATCCCTTACTGAATCCTACAGACTAACGCTGCACACGTCCCCACTCAAAGCTGCAGCCTGATCCCAGCATTCATGCAGGGCTCACACTCTGAGAGGAAGCCTGCTCAGTCAATGGGAACCTGCACATGCACCTGTCCTGGCAGGGAAATATCGCACAGTTTGTGTGGAACAGGCCACCTGGAAGCTACGGCTCTTAAGCTAATCTGTCGCTATCACACGCACCACTGATCTGCTTTAGCAAGGAAATTCAACCCAGAGTAATTTAAACAGCATCTCGCCGGACAGTCTGTGAATAAAACAACTGAATAAAAAGGTTCTATTTTAGTCAAGAAACTGACACATCAGTGGTCAGACCATGTTGCCAGGAGAGACGAGCAGTGAGGAATTATCTCAACAGAAGACTGAGTCTGTGCATCCCACTGGCTTGCATCCCATTTTAAAAAGCAGCAGGGTGACTGCGTCTATGCACTGGGGGGAATTAAGGGGGTACACTGGGGGGGGGCATTGGGGGTCTTTGTGAGGAGCACAGAGCAGCCTTTAAAAGAAAAGGCTGATTAGCAGAGTGGCAGAACTGAGAAGCTTGTTTTGTTTTAAGTGGTAAAATTGAACAGCCAGTGCACGAAGTGTAGCAGCACAGCAGTGTGCTTAGCTCAGGGCTGCTGCTTTTCCTCACGTTATTTATCATATAACACTAGATCATTAACACAGCAAAAGCAAAGTGTTTCACATAGAACACCATCTGACATTATTTGCAGGTATTTATGTACATGTGTGTGTGCGTATGACCAGTGCACATGATAAGGCAGATTAATTCATCACGATGGATGAGTGGAAGGTTCTTTAATGAATATGTCTTACAGTCTCTGCTTCCAGGTTTCAGATGACAGAGAGAAGACTTTGCCATGTTTAAAGAAAGTAAACACCCAGCATATCATTGATAGACTAATTATGCAGGGTTATCAAATAGAAGGGACTGATTCAAATGTAAAATTCAATATATACCAAATAGAAACAGTTTATTTTCACAGTGCCTGCCTAGTTACCAACAACACTGTTGCTGCACAATGGCCACTGTGCTGGGTGACTTACTCGATGTATATGAGAAAACAGTGTCAAAGAATTTCGGAGCACAGAATAAAGACATCTTTGAAAATAAGGAGACGCACCATAATTTCGAGCAACACACCCAACAACATTAATATTCTGGCACAGGAGCTCCACAGCCCTGAAACAGAAATGACCTCTATTTTAATGTTACATCAGCCAAATTGCAAAGCACAATTTTATACAGACTTTCCTTTTACATTTTGACTGACTTCCTTTGATTTTGTTCTAGACTTCTTTTAAACTTTTGTTAAAATCTTTTCACATAATGAGTGAGCTGCTAACAGATGGTTGGGTGGTATTTAATATTAGCACTGCTATGATTTCTTCCTGTCCCAGGATTCAGCTTTCTGCAGGAAAACTGCTGATTTCCGGAGAAATATTGTATGCTAGTGGAGGTGTTTCATCACCTGCTGACCTGTTTCACACTAAAGTCTGCTTTTGAGTGATTAGCCACATAGTGTAGACAAGTGTCTCAGCCACCTCTCAGGAGGAAGGTTTTATATTTACTGCATGTGACTGAAGGTAAAAGGCTCTTTGCAATGAGCTTGTAAATGACAGAAAGTTGCAGAGTGATGAAATTATTTCCAATTAAAGATGCAGATACTTAATCACATTTATATTATCACATTTAAACCTGAGAGATGCAGTGAACCCTCCCGATGAATGAGCTGATGCAGAGAGATTCAGAGGTACAGAGTGTGCCATAATCCAAATGAAACTGCACTCACACCTCTCCTAATACTGTACATCACAATCCACCTGTCCCAGCAAGTGTAAGCACTTCAGGCCGTAGTTGCACTGGTTCCAGTTGATCCAAATGCTGTAGTAATTGCTAATGAAGCTTTCTGCATAATTTGTGGACATTGCAGGAAGTTCCATATACACTGAAGGTCAGAGATAAATGACCCATAACCAGCATTTTCTCTCATTACAAAGAGGCTGCAGAGTTTTCCTGCGTTTGGAAAGAACACCAGGTCAAATTTATAACGAGGTTCCAGAACACAGTCACTGTAATGGATTCACCTACTCACAGGTCTAGCTGTGCTCAGAGCCAGCAAAGACACGTTCAAGGTACAAAACTCCTGTGCCTGAGCATTGCCACAGTATCAAAATCACTTCATATGGACTAAAATAATGTACTGTAAAGGGTTTTTACTAGGGCTGTCAAGCGATTAAAAAAATTAATCTAATTAATTACATGCTTTGTGATTAATTAATCTAAATTAATTGCATATATCAATATTTGCCGTTAGAAGCATTTAAAAATATTCTATAAATTCTTGTTCACGGTAGCATCTGGGGCTAAACTAGGTCTGACCTCCAAGCTCGCTGCTAAGTGCTTTGCGTTGAGGTGGTATTAGAGGCTTGAACTACTCCGACAGTACGAAAATTCTTTACTGCAGAAATTGCACAGAACAGTGCTCCTATCAACAGTTCCATCTGGGCGTTTTTTAAATGTAAATTTTCCATTCACTGGGCCAAGCAACGTTTTGTCATCTGCTTCCATCATGTTCACAATGCTACTGTGGACGGTTGTATTTATGTTCAAATTGTGCTTTATACAACAGTTAGTTCCGACCAAGTAATTTGACTGGACAAGAGGCATTCCATGAGTTCTGATAATTAGTATAACAGCACTGGGACTTTTAACTATACATGTATCACTCTGCTTTCTGGATGTTCCGATGCAATCGTTGATTACACCAATGCGAACTTAATTTGCATTTACCGACAGCGCAAATGTGGATACATTTCCGTGTATGATATTAAACAACCTAGCTAGCCTGCAGTTGGGTATGATAAATGCTTAAATGCAGTGACATATGGGGTCAAGGGGCATCATAGAGTGCGATTAATCTGCGTTAATTTTTTTTGATGCGTTATTTTTTCTATAATTAATTAATCGAAATTAACGTGTTATTTTGACAACCCTAGTTTTTACCAAATGAAATAGATTCAGTCCCTCACTCAGAGGCCTCTCGGTACTGTCTCTCTGTTCTTCCTGTCTCAGCCCCTTCCTGGGTGTGATTAGCTGCAGCACACAGCCGCTGACGAGAATCTCCCCTGAGTGCACCCAGCAGGCCAGTGTGCGTCTCACCAAAATGCGGGACTGACACCTGTAACGCTGTAACATTGTAATGCTGTAACACTGTACCTGCTGTAACACTGTACCTGCTGTAACTGCTCACAGGTCCCTGGCTGTGTTGTGTGGTACAGGGGTAAAATGCTGCAGCTACACTGGTTTACTGTCGCACTTGATAAAATCACATCAAATTACCACATAAGCAACTCATGTGTTAACATCACTAAATGCAGAACCACAACACACTGCCAACGTCATTGTCCCACTCTAGGGCTACACAGCTGCTCTGGCCTGGGGTTTATGTTCAGCAAGCTGTACATGCAGAACACAGGCTTACCCACATTGGCCTTCTCCGTTTGCTGAATTATAACATTGCCTTCCTCTATCGGCTGGCCTGCCACATTGCCTCCCTTTGTTGACTGAGAATATGGATTATGCCATTTTCTCCCCAAAGACGTCACCTGAGAACAAATCCATATCAGTCACATGACTGAGAATCCCAGGAGTGCTACTGAACCAACACTGAGCACAGAGACAGCATGGTACTGAGTGGGGGAATGTCTATCTCTGTGAAAAGGAAACAGATGCATTAGCTTTGCATTTGACTAAAGAATTATACATAACACAGTCAGTCAAAGAAAAGGTCATTGGATAACAGCTCAATCAGTTGGTACATTTTGTACATATCAGTATATCATCAATTATGTCAAGACTGATACATGACTGAAAGCCAACTAGAAGGATGTTGGTACAACTACATATTTATATTGATAATAAAACACTTATTTCAGAGTGAAAAACATGAAATAGCCATTTTTCATTAATTCCCTTAAGGACTAATTGAACTAAAAAAAAAAATCATCCTCTCTTCTGGTAATTAAGCATCCTGTCACCTCTGCGGCAATGTTTCAACTCTCCCCAGAAAATCTTGTTACTACTTAAAACTGCATCTCTGAAACTGATGATTTTTTATACGGCAGAACTAAGCAATTTGCTGGGTCTGAAGCTCAGAGCAGCAGCAGGTCCTGACAGCACTTTATCTGAAGCAGCTGAGTGGCTCAGACATTGCATTCACCTTTAGCAAACCAAAGTGATGGAGCAATTCCCAAATAGCTTCTTTATAAATGACAAAAATGCATTTTTACTCTACAATATCAGAATAAAAAATGCAAAACAAATTTACCCCAAGGGATTATTTATGTGACAAAAAGCCATTACAGATAAGAACTGAGTGGGGCATTCAGGAAGTGTGTGTGAGTGTGTGTGCCTGTGTGTGAGTGTTTTTGTGTCTGTGTGTATGAGTGTGCGTATCTCTGTGTGTGTGTGTGTGTGTTTTTATGCATATGTATGTCTCAGAGTCTCTGGCAGAAGCAACATTCTTCTCTTCATCACCTGTTTATCCAGGTAAAAAGGTGATTCTGGTCAGCAGAAGTGGGTCAGAATGGCACTACATTCACTGATCTGAGAACAGCTTTCTGGCAGATGTGTTTGCTGCACGTCTTCCCCTGCTTTTCTCAGCAGTCTTTGACGATCAGCAGCTGATAAGATGAGCAGTTCAGTCCAGCTGCAGAACTAAACACACTGCAACTGATCTGATCATTTGATGCAATGTTTGCACCACCATTCTGCTATTAAATCAAAATGTTTTACTGCACTCATCAATTAGAGACTTTTCTTTTTTGCCCTCTGTAATGAACAGAGCAAATATTTGTTGCTATTTTTGAACACTGTGGAATATAAATTTAAAATTTTCCATGTCAATTGTTCAGAAGGATAAATAGTAGATTGGTGTGTATATTGCATTCTGAGAGTTCTGGAACATAATGACACTTATAACTCTGCTTTAATCCACCCTAAACCCTGGTTCTGATTCAATCGGAACATTTCAAAGACAGCCCAAAAGCATACATTTACACACTTACGCTAACTGTAATCAGCAGATTAGGTATATACTATATGTATTGGAAATGTCTGACTGTGGGTGAATACATCAAGACTTACTGAATTACAGTTAACCGTGAGTTTTGATTTGCTCAAGCCTTGTCCACAGTGCTGGCTTTTCCTGAAGATGGCATGTTCTGATCTCCTCTAAATTGGAAATGCATCATGTATCATAATTGGGCTCATGGTTAATTGTTTCTGTGACCTGACACATGTCTTCTGATTGGTTGAATGGTTAATTGTTTCTGTGACCTGAGACATGTCTCCTGATTGGTTGAATGGTTAAATGTTTCTGTGACTTGAGACCTGTCTCCTGATTGGTTGCATGGTTAATTGAAACAGTGACCTAAGTCCTGTCTCTTGATTGCTTTCATGGCTAATTGTGCCCAGAGACATGTCTCCTGACTCTGCAGCTGCCTCTTTCAGTCCTCTCTCATTCTTAATATTTAAAGTGGCTGCAGAACCAGAGCAGGCCCAGGGCCCTGCCCTGCAGAGAACTCCACCGGCAACATGCAGAAGGTCGTGATACAGACCATGTGCTACTCTCTAGCTGCTATGATGGAAACCGGTACCCGCAGGATAAAGACTGAAATCAGGACCTATAGGATGGTGGCTCAGAACCCTTCTGTCTGCAGGATGCGTATGCTGCACACTCTTACAGGCAGTGTGAGAGATCGCTGGACTGCATGTGCAGTATGTGTGTGTTGCTGGTTGTGGGATCAGGCTGAATATTTGCATTCACATCTCCTCCCAGAAGCTACTGAGAGGACAGTGCGCTGCGCTCAGGAATGACAGCAGAGGTAAAGGCATGGTGACTCTACTGAGACATGTGACTCTCCCCCTACATCTGTGACTCACATTACAACCACAGCAGCTGTTTCTGCTGTGGGCTCTGCTCTGTCGCACCTCCTGGTCTAAAGAGCTGTAGGTAGTGAAGAGCTGTTGGTCTAAAGAGCTTGTTGGTCTGAGGAGCTGTTTGACTTTAGAGCTGTTAGTCTAACAAGTTGTTCTTTGCTTCTAAAAAGCTGTTACTCTAATGAGCTGTTAACTCGACCAGCTCTTGATATGGTCTGTGATCCTTTCCTGCACTGAGAAAAGCTTCAGAAAGGAACCACCTGCCCCAGCTGCTCTCCCTTCCTGATACTGTGCTAAATTTCAGGCGAATGTGAAGGACAGGAGGAACAAGTGTGCAGAGATACAGGTTTAGACACCATACCAGATTAGGTGCCTAAACCTGTATCTCTCTGGACCAGGTGTTTAAACTTGTATCAGTCTGAAGCAGGCGTTTTAACCTGTACCAGTCTGAAGCAGGTGTTTAACCCCGTATCTCTCTGGACTACGTGTTTTAACCTGTATTAGTCTGAACCAGGTGTTTTAACTCTGTATCAGCCTGAAGCAGGTGTTTAAACCTCTCTCTCTAAGCATGGCTCTCTGGCAGATGTGTACTGACACAGAGCTGAGGAAAGGTGGAGGTTAATGCAATCAAATAACTTATTAACAAATAAATGTAAACACAGAGACGTCACACCTGTATTAAACAATCTAATGCAGCTGTCAGACGACAGACTGTTCATAACTGAACTTCCCTGAGTGGGAATCAGGGCATAAACATAACAAATGTCTGACTGCCATCAGACAGACTGCAAACACATGGCCATTAGCACAGAGTGCCTGTGATTTCTGTCCGGTAAAGCAGGCCATGCTGATGAAGGGCAGCTGCGTGATCCAGCCCGCACGGAGCTTTCTCACATACCTGGACCCTCGTCTTCAGCTCGCTGGAGGTGGTGATTTGTCATAGACTGAGAAAACAAGGACGGTCCAAAGTCCCCAGTGTGAGTCTGCTTCAATTTGGCTTTATTAGTGGGAATGACACATTTATCTATTTTAGAGCCTGCACGCTGCCTTAATTGGTACAATTAATCAATTTGGGAGAGAGCTGCAACAACAATGCAGGCAAAGCTGGCATGCCTGCCTCACGGCTGGCAAAAACAAGAAAACCCTGAAAGAGAAGCGCACAACACAGGCGAGAGAACAAAGTCGTAATACCTCTCTAATTATCTTAATTGGGTAAGGGACAAACATGAGACATATGCTTTATGCCAAAAATATATTTCTCACGCACATTTGCAACCCTTATTACATTGTAATTCATATTCCTCAGTGCTGGTCCAATATGGCCTGGCACACAGCTGCAGCCAGGACCAGACTAACCATCCCCAAAAGAAAGAGTCATGCACTTCACTTAACTCGCATACTATTCATTTGTCAAAATAAAAAGGTCACACTCTCATTCATGGCCCAGAGAAAAACATTTTCCCCTTAAAAGGTATAAAACTCCACTGGAACCATTAAATACACAGGTGCCCCAGCAGAATTACAAAGAATTCATTCACCTCTCAGTCTTACTTCACACTGAGGAATTGCATAAAGATGGTAGACTGTAGCACTACCAATTGACATAAATATAGAATAAAGCAGCCACATTTGACAGTGTCCATAATTATATCATACACTATATATAACAATGTTGTTAAATGGACATAATAACTTCACTGCAATTCTAAGGGCTTAGATGGCAGAATTGTCCTTTCATTGATTCCATACTGTAAACATTACTGTTAGATTTTGATGAAGACCAAGTGCCAAAACATCAATGTTTAAATAAAATATTAATATTTTGAAATGTACAAGAAAACAGATAGGCCAGCTTCTTGAGACTGTGAGAATAAGCAAACATGGTTAGTTGTCACGTGTAACCACACATTAAAACATTTCTTTAATTAGCACCTCACAAATCACACAATGCATTTGGCCTTTGCCTCATCATATTCCTCCCTGAGCACTGTCAGAAAATCTTGTTTAAACCAGCACCCAGACTGTTCAAATTCTGCTCCTGAGAAGATCTGTTTGGCATGTGAGTGATCATCTGGACCTGAACCTTTACACTGACACAGACACCAGCCTGCAGCCGAACCAGTGTGTCAAAAGGCTCTGAACTCAGTTCCCTAAGAAATTATTAGTTCTTTATCTTACAGTTATCCTTCTGATTAATGCCATCTAATTGGATCTCAGAATTAATTAAATATTTTCTAAAAAAAAAAAAAAATACTTGCAAAGAATCCCCAGGGAAATTGTATGGTTGAACATAAACAGCAATCTAATCCAATCCAATCCAAACCAGTCCAAACAAGTCCAATCCAGGTCCAAGGTTCATTTATAAATACTTGATAAGTCAATCCAAACACATTCTCCAGGTTTTATGCTCCAACAAAAGCTCAGAAAAAACGACTGGTTCCACACTCCAGCACAACCCCTGAGCGTTGAGATGATGTGGAGGATCTGAGAGGCTCCTGATTACTGTGAGAACAGCAAAGAAAGGTCACCATGATGGAAAGACTGACAGGCATTGAAGGATCCCTTGTACACTAACTCAGGCCTGATGTCTCCAAATACACGTCTGTTTTTGAAATACAGAAGATAATGTTTATGGCCCGTCTGTCTGTCCAAACCATTTTAATAGACAAATTGAATAAATTTAGTCCTCTGTGAGCTGTGAGCAAGCCTGAGCAATAATAATAACATCCTCTTGTTGAGTGGAGCTTTACGGTCCTATATTAACAGAATTACCATATTACTGTGAGAATCCCTTTATAAACAGTTCATTTGCAGCACCGGCGGGTCTGGTGAGCATATTCTCAGCTGCGCTCCAGCACCTCCATTACACTTAACACAGCGGATTCATCAGGACCACTGAGGGGGTTTTATGGTGCGTTGCTGGAGTGGAGCAGCCAGCCCCACCCTCAGGGTGCCAGTCACACAGCCCTGCCTCTGGACAGCCCCTGGTCCTGTAAAGAGGTCTCACAGCAATGGAAACAATGTTAAAATGTTGCATACAAATGTAAGCATGCACCTCATTCAGACTGAAATATAATCATGCTGGGAAATACTCCAACCTGAGTGACTGAATAAGCATTAGGAGAAACAACTGAGCAAACTGTACTGAATTTGAGCTTTTATTCTTCTAATATGAATCCATGTAAACATCATCATCACTATCAGCGTTGCCTTTCAGTACAGGTTCCTCCACTATGATAGATAGATAGATTCCTCACAGTGAGATGCTACAGCATGATAAAGTCTGAGTAAATGAGAAACCTGCCATGTAAACACTCCCTCCCAGCTTAACGCATGTAGTGTACTACAAGTGGAACACAATTAGAAGGGGCATCACACAAAGGATGACCTTTTAACTCTACTGTCTTCTCAAAGCTTTTTTCCTCTGTACAGCAGCTCAAAAGAATAAAATTATTTCCACATTTAAACTCTCCAATGTATTGGTTTATCTTTGAATACCTGTCTGCATTGGCTGTTGTACAATAAAACTTTGGCCCTTGGAGAATCTATTTCTAAGGCTATGAACTGCTGTGAACTATTTATGATCTGTGAGCAAGACCATGGTATCTAGCTAGGAACAGGAACTGTTAAAGATTCTTATTGACTGTGAGATTCGGCCGGATAAACGCACCTTGATTTGCTTGGACTAAGGGCAAAACCACAATCGCGTCTGTGGTAAGTAAGTGTGTGGCCAGCCTCTGTCGACCTGCTGGTGACTCACCTTCAGCTCGCCTCAGGTAACGTACAGCTCATCTTGAACTATGGCAGCCCCGTGGAGACACACTGTCTGAAGGCCACGATGACTCATCACAGTCCAGACTTCACTTCCCAAACATGCACACACCGAGGGAAGGGAACGCTGTGACCCTTTGTGAGGAATATGAACAGCCAGCAAACAGCATCCCAAAGCAGCGTGCCACACTAACGTCTGGAAGAATGGAGTCATTTACGCTCAGAAAAATCTGCGATAAATGTCTGTAACAAAATGCACAGACTATATATCCATACCATACCCTCATGCAGCCATACCATAGCTGTGGTTTCATTTAACCCTTTCACCCATGCAGTCACACCGGTGTGTGATTAGAACACTACATTGAAAAAATTCTAGCTAACGTTAGCTTTGAGGAAACAGTGATTTAACGTTACAAAGTATAGCAAATGCAGAAGTGAAAGCGCACACTACATAGTGTAAAATAAGTCACATACAAAAGGGTTAAGGACACAGCAGTGAATGGATCTTAAAAAAGAAGAAGAAAATTGTCTTTTGTTTTTTTTGAGAGGTTCTCTTCAAAACAAAAAATAACTGCTATAGGACCCACAGAATACTTTGAGTATATTTTGGAAAGGTCAGATAAGACCTCAACTGCTTTTTTTCTTTCATAACCTTTAGCTTTGAAGGAGAAGTTGCTAAAAGGCCTGTCTCAAATAGCAACAGAATCTGAAACACTCTGAGACCACACAGCGCAGGCAGGAGGCATTCGAGATCCTCCAATGAAGACATCTGAATAAAGACAGAGAGCTCCCTCATGCTTCAACGATCCTGATATTTATGTTTTACTGTTGAAATGTAAAATTTATTGTTTAAAGTTCCATACAGAAACTGTATCGCGTATGCCGAGGGCAGCAGGTAGATCGTGCCTAACCAACATGCTGTCAAACTTATTGGCTCATTTTGCATCTAAGTAATGCATCAGAAGGCAACAGATGAGAATTCAAGTGCAAAATGTGAAATGGGTTACATCTGTTATTCTCAGTTATGGTAATGTTTTTATATCAAACATGAGTTCAAATGCTTTTCATATAAACCGTCTTATATTTATTCAAACATCATAATGGCTAATCCCTTATCTTAAAAATAACTGAATTATGAGATTATAGCTCATGTCAATCATGAACATAAGTACAAGAAGAAATATGTTTCTGTATGTGATCATTTAC
Source organism: Megalops atlanticus (assembly GCA_019176425.1). Classification (NCBI taxonomy): domain Eukaryota; kingdom Metazoa; phylum Chordata; class Actinopteri; order Elopiformes; family Megalopidae; genus Megalops; species Megalops atlanticus. The sequence continues at coordinate 39,287,738 of CM032883.1, read as the reverse complement.
GTGTTATTTTCTCACAAGTGTATTTACTCTCACACAGCAGTGGCACAGAGCCCTCACACCCCGCAGCTACGTGTTACTGAGCTCCTGTGCATCCGCAGCCGGAGCCCAGCGCCATCTACAGATTCAGGTATACCGACCTGAACAGTGACTCCACCTTCCTGAATTGTACTGTCCTGGATTGGATGATGACACATCTGATCACATGATGTTTAAATAAACCTGGTTTGGGCTGCTTTCCCTGTGGATACCCAGGTGACTCGCTTTTGAACAGAATCTCCCACAGTGCAAGGTCAGCATGCAGCTATTCAAACACTGCAGCACTCATCATCAGCAACGCAATTATCATGCATCCCCTCAGCACGGGAAAGAGGCGACAGCAGTCCCACACAGACCCCCCTCAGCACGGGAAAGAGGGGACAGCAGTCCCACACAGACCCCCTCAGCAGCAGGGAAAGAGGGGACAGCAGTCCCACACAGACCCCCCTCAGCACGGGAAAGAGGGGACAGCAGTCCCACACAGACCCCCCTCAGCAGGAAAGAGGGGACAGCAGTCCCACACAGACCCCCCTCAGCACAGGAAAGAGGGGACAGCAGTCCCACACAGACCCCCCTCAGCACGGGAAAGAGGGGACAGCAGTCCACCACAGACCCCCTCAGCAGGGGAAAGAGGAGACAGCAGTCCCACACAGACCCCCCTCAGCAGGGGAAAGAGGGGACAGCAGTCCCACACAGACCCCCCTCAGCACGGGAAAGAGGAGACAGCAGTCCCACACAGACCCCCCTCAGCACGGGAAAGAGGAGACAGCAGTCCCACACAGACCCCGGGTGCGAGACAGTGTCCACAGCAGCACTGAATTCCACAGGAATGTTCCAGAGCCATCAGTGTGCAGCACTCTGCATGCTAATTCACCTGTAATGAAGCACAGAGAGAAACCTGGCAGAACTCACACACTCCGCTTCATGATCTGCCATGTTCACATTCTGTGAAAACGATCTTGTGTCTGAGCAGAAGTGCGTGTGCTTGCTGTGGGTGTTGTCCCTTTCTGCTGACAGTAAATAACTCCCAGACATTCCTGAAATGATAAAATTCTCCCTCTCTGAGGATTTTTGGGTAGCAAATATTGCATATAATGTATCACATATACTGTATGCAGCTCACATGTATACAGACCTGCTTCATCTGTAATTCACTGACAGTGTCTTTTCTACACTTACTGTGCATTACAGATTAACCACATCCATAGCCTTTGCATAAATATTTCCAATGAGACGGATTTATGCACCTCATGCACAGAGGAGGAAAACAACAGAAATAAATATTGTTTTTGTGATGACATGTGAGGCTGTAACTGCATATGATTTAATTAGCAGAAGCAATAAGTGGAAGTACACACTTCCTGTCCATGCTGATTCCCCAAGACCATGTAAGTCCTGCCCCCTGAGCCTGCTTATTCAAATCAGAGTGAGAGGCAGAGCATCCACATACTCATGGTCATTTTTACTTTAAGCAAAGCACTGAGGCTGGAAACACATGATAATTAACACACAGAGAGGACACAAAGGAGAGAAGTCTTGGAGTGCAATGCCATGTGAGGGTGTGTCTTTCTAAGATTATCATCAGATTCATACTTACTGCATCCACTGCTCTACAGCAACTTGCAGTACTTTACATAGAGTGGCTCACAGTATCTTATAGTAGTGTATTACATAAAGTAGAATGACAAAGTATCTTGCAGTACTGTACTTCACAGAGTATCTTACAGTAACTGAGTCGTATACTACACGGAGCAGCCTGCAGTAAATTACAGCAGGTACAGTACTGTTTCTTACAGAAAACTTGCTCTGATAAGAAGTTTGTTTTGTATTCTGATAAATGCAGTGTGTCAGAATAAAGGTATCCTTGTTTTGTGTTCTTATTAATGCAGTGTGTCAGAATAAAAGTCTCTGCTGTGGATTCAGCCCCAATGTGATTTGTGTAACTTGTGGCATGGCTTCAGCTCAAAGCTGTAAAATGTGAAAACAAACGCATCTGGTTTTCAGCTGATTTTGGGCACAATCCATTTTATCTTTAAATATATAAATGTTGTAGTTTACTGTCACTGCAATAGGATTAGAGGACTTAATTACTTTTCATACTCTGCATATGCTGGAGTCAATGATGCGGAAAAACAGGCTTTTTATTTACTGCCCAGGATATGCAAAACTCTGCCCTGGAAGGCAGGCTAGATTATACAGCAGTAAATGCACAGGAATTTATCTGAGCTCTCTAAAACACCGAGCATCTGCTCCACTGAGGAGCTGAGAGTCTATGATTCTGCTGCTCAATTCACCAAACACAAAGACTGGACACTATACCACTGTTGGGCTGTATGTGAGGCACCACACCACTGGAACTGGGTTAGAGTCACTACCCGCTACGCAGAGACCTGCATTGCCCTGCTGTGTGTTATAGCGGCTAACCCGCTATGCAGAGACCTGCATTGCCCTGCTGTGTGTTATAGCGGCTAACCCTCTATGCAGAGACCTGCATTGTCCTGCTGTGTCTCTCACCCCAGGGAATGCTGGGATAGCACATATGATGGATTACAGCAGAAGGGATCATAACTCTTCCAGCACTGTGCTGTGGCCAAAGTTTAAGCAGCTTTTCTGCAATACTGTGTCCTTTCCTGTTGTTTTTATGGGGCATATAAACATTGCGTCTGACCTTACCAGGCATTCTCAATCAAACAAATGTTCTGCTTTCAGGCTGGAATATATCCCCCTCCGGTACATCAGCTGCCAAAGCTCTTATTGTGCTTATTCTGTGTATTGTATTGGATACCCTGTCTTCCGAGAGGACGACAGGCTATTTACCTATGGAAACTGTTGGGTGAATGACTCTGTCATGCTGCAGTTTCCTGACGTAGCTCAAGGACTTTTATGAGTCTAAACATGGCAGTCCAGGTGGACCAGCTCTGACCGTACAGGAGGTTTCAGAGATGCTGCAGACAGAATGCATTAAAGCCTTGGAAGCAGGCCAGTGGCTTCCAGCCTGTGTCTAATGCTTGCATACACATGGCGGCAGAGTGAAAAAACTAAAACTGTTGAACAATTAATAAATCACCAAGCAAGTCAAGATCATTTCAGTAACCAGTCCTATCTCAGCAAAGAGCTTTTCAGTAACCAGCATCACTTCCACGAGACTGCCAGCCGAACACTGGGCTTTAAGTTGGTTCACAGAGAATTTGTGGCATGGTTTGTACAGACGAAGAGTTGTTGCAATGAATTCCATGCTTTTTAAGAAAAACTGATGCACATTACATACGGCAATAGATGAAATATTTAATGCGCTTTTGTGCAAAGACTGGACTGGCAATAAAAACAAAATGTGAAATAAATACCAATGAAGACATGCCGAGGTACACATTTCCTCTGTCTGTGGTTTGCTGAATCTGCGTAAGTGGATTCATCTGAGGAAGCGTGCATGCTAACAGAACAGGCATATCTCTGCTATTTCATCACACAGAAACAAGGATGTCAAAGTGCACCTGAACTTTGATCCTGCTTTTGAAGAGGTCTTCAGTGAAGACATGAAGAATGTACCCTTACCTGGAGGATGTGTTTCTGAGAAATAAAGGTGTTAATGAGCAGGTGACCTGAGCACAGGGGTTCATTGGCAGTAATTGCAGGGTTCATGTGATGGGTGATAGCGGGCAGGCAGAGAGCTGCAGACAATGGGCCACAGGATGGAGAGTGATCAGTCTGGGACACATCCACACTCCCCTAATGAGGCTCTACACTGTCCCTCAGCCTGCAGGAGGCTGCAGACCCCTGACGCCGTCATGTCCTCACTGCAGAGGTAGCTCACATACAGTGTAGGGTGTATTCATATACTCTGGAAGTTCAGTGGACTCCCTTCATTCATGTGTGTCAATGTGTGTCTCTGCATCGAGAACCTTTTCAGTGGTGAGAACACCTTCTGCAAAAACCTCCATACTGCTAATACTGAACTATCCTGGGCCCTATAAATGCTACACAATTTCCTGCCTAACTTATCTTGTTCTTCCGCTTAAAGAGCTATCCAGCAGAATGCAGATTCAGAGGCCCCAAGCAAATATGTTTACGGATGCAAGAATAACAGCTACAGCAGCATCACAACAAGTGTCCTGAGGAGCATAAATTGCAAACAGTAAGCAAGTTGGATTTCCCACACGCGGATACTGCTGCACTGGCTTCATGGTGAAGTCCCAATCCCTTCAGCATCTCAACAGTCCAGGCTTCACGTGCAGTCGGTGCCGCGCCTGACACAATGCACACTGCGTGCTCAGCTATTCAGCTGTGCAACTGCACATTAAATCATAAGGGGTAAGAACCCACACGACATAGTTCCCACAATGCCGCAGGCAAGAATGAATCACCTGCTTTTGTTGTGAAACCCAGCCCTGTATGTTTGCGTCTCCATGTGCCATGCGATGGATCTGTCTCTATGCCAATGTGTAACCAGCGAAGAGATGGACAGCTATAGAAAGCTTGCAGCATTTAGAACATATACATAACAAAGACTGACTAAATTATCCCAGCAGACTTTTCTGATGAATATCAGAGGTCAAATGAATCCCTCTCACTGTATATATGTGCCTACACAGTACTGGTGGCGTAACCCTTTGAAACTATTGACGTGAATAAAATGCATCTTAATAAATGTGCACATGGTACGAGTCACACAGATTTAACTTGTATTGATCCAACATCTATTCAATCCAACAAACCTGCCCTTACGGCCGTCAGTCTCCCAGGAAACCAAGGTCGTTTTTTTCAGGTAGTATTGACAGTACTGCTCTCCTGAAGCATCTTACTAATAATTTATGATAGTGAGGTTTTTGCTCACTCACTAAGTATTTATACATATCTATTTGAATAAAAACTGTATTGAATTGAATGAAATTGGAATGATTCAGACAGTATCACTTATCCCCATGCTGCCTGGTGGAGTATCTATTGATATATAGTGGATACACAATCACAATTTACAATATGGTATTTCGCAGACGCTTTTAAACCAAAGTGACTTACAATTAGTGCATCAATCAGGTTTGGCTAATGCCTCACAATACACTAAACACATCTGTCTGTCTGTCTGTCTGTCTGTCTGTATGTATGTATCTGTGTCACTCCCATGAGGAATGAACACCTCCATGTGGTAAAACCCCAGTATGCTCTGGCCCCTCTCACTCTGGACAGAGTGACAGAGTGAGAGAGTGAGAGAGGGACAGAGGGAGAGAGTGAGAGAGAGACAGAGTGAGAGAGTGAGAGAGGGACAGAGGGAGAGAGTGACAGAGTGAGAGAGTGAGAGAGGGACAGAGGGACAGAGTGAGGGAGGGACAGAGTGAGAGAGTGAGAGAGGGACAGAGGGACAGAGTGAGGGAGGGACAGAGGGACAGAGTGAGAGAGGGACAGAGGGACAGAGTGACAGAGGGAGAGAGTGAGAGAGTGAGGGAGTGAGAGAAGGAGAGAGGGACAGAGGGACAGAGTGAGGGAGGGACAGAGGGACAGAGTGACAGAGGGAGAGAGTGAGGGAGTGAGAGAAGGAGAGAGGGACAGAGTGAGAGAGTGAGAGAGTGGGAGAGTGACAGAGGGAGGGAGGGACAGAGGGAGAGAGGGAGAGAGGGACAGAGTGAGAGAGGGAGAGACAGAGGGACAGAGGGACAGAGTGAGAGAGAGACAGAGGGAGAGAGTGAGAGAGGGACAGAGTGAGAGAGGGACAGAGGGAGAGAGGGACAGAGGGACAGAGTGAGGGAGGGACAGAGGGAGAGAGGGAGAGAGGGACAGAGGGAGAGAGGGACAGAGTGAGAGAGGGACAGAGGGAGAGGGAGGGACAGAGGGAGAGAGGGACAGAGGGAGAGAGGGACAGAGGGAGGGGGACAGAGGGACAGAGGGAGAGAGTGAGAGAGAGACAGAGTGAGAGAGGGACAGAGTGACAGAGTGAGAGAGGGACAGAGGGAGAGAGGGACAGAGGGAGAGAGGGAGAGAGTGACAGAGGGAGGGACAGAGGGACAGAGGGAGAGAGTGAGAGAGAGACAGAGTGAGAGAGGGACAGAGTGAGAGAGGGACAGAGGGACAGAGTGAGAGAGGGAGAGAGTGAGGGAGTGACAGAGGGAGGGAGGGAGGGACAGAGGGAGAGAGGGAGAGAGGGACAGAGTGAGAGAGTCAGAGAGGGACAGAGGGACAGAGTGAGAGAGTGACAGAGGGACAGGGGGACAGATTGTTCTGTGAATGTGCCCTGCTGCTGCACACACAGGTGAGCTGCGAGTCCTTTCACCTCCCTGCTGATGATGGGTTAAAACAGCAGGTCTGTGACTCCTCTGCTCTTTACTCATAGGAAGGCCTTGCATCCCCCTCACGCTGCTTTGCCTCGGCCACAGAGCAGCCTGCAGCTTCCACGGCACCGCACCAGGAACACGCTGCGTAACATGCTGCTACACATCTGTGGTTCTGACCATAGATAATGATTAAACAGTGAGTCAGTGAGTAAAAGAACATCATCAAAATAACAAATCGCTCCATATGAAACATGATCATCTAGCATCTTAAATGCATGTAGCTTCATTTCCATATGGATAAGGAGCTTCACTAAAGCTGCACATGCAGGGATGCTCAGCCTCAGGTATTACAGTATTCAATAATCTGCAATTCTGTCAGAAAAGTCCAGGGAGAAACAGTTCAGCACAGTTGCTATCCAACAGAAATCCTCATCAAACAACAATCTTGTCTTGTCTTTATTAAAATAGAGGCAATGGTGATGCATTACACAGAGCGATGGGTATATGTCCTGTGTACAGAGTCTGGACACTACTCCCATAGCGATGTGTACATGAGCACTTCCATGCTGTTTCCATAGTGATGGCAACATGTGTACTTCCATGCTGTTGCCATAGTGATGTCAACATGTGTACTTCCACACTGTTACCATAGTGATGTGAACAGGCATGACCCTATATTCGCAGCAGAAAAAGCCAATGGTCATTGTCAGATGATGACACAGCAGGGATCAAACCTCATTCATAGAGCTCAGGCTTGGGCTTGAAACATCAGGTGCTTTCACCAAGTGAGCCATTCGGGAGCCCCGATTGCATGATTGATTGTTTTTGTTTTTGCTTTGGTTAGATTTGTGAGTGCATTTTAAGTGCTAGTCTAATTAGACGGCAGTTTAGGCTTCCCCTCATCTGCTTATTATCTGAGCAGCGAATTTATTGGGCGTGTCTGCATGAGGCAGCAGCCTCATTATACTGAGACTCGGTCCTTCAAAGACGAGGGAGTCTGCTTGCGAGTCGATTGACGGAGGCCACCAGTCACATCACTACCCATTTTACCACTGATTATTCACTTAATGAACTATGTGCACCTAATCCCACCCATTATATGTTGAGGTTTTATTTCAGGGTATGTGTTGGCATTGTGCTGAACGGTACACTCCTCTCAGGTGTATTGTGTTGCACTTGTGTTTTGGGCCAGCTGTGTATTTTGGCACTGGCTCTTATTTGTGTGTGGATGGTGCTGTGCTTGGTGTAATTTGGTGTAACTTTTTTAGGTAACATCATTTTGTTGGATGTACTTTGTGCTCAATTTTAAGAGTCACTGTGGATAAGACCGCCAACTGGATGTCAAAAATGTAAATGTAACGTTAAATGCACCTACATATTGTGTGTCTTTCTGGATGAGAACATCTGCTAAATGATAAAATGTAATGTAAATGTAATGTGTATTCCCATACTGTTACCATAGCAATGAGTGTATTTCCATTGGTTCCATTTCCATGCTTGCACACACACACACACACACACACACACACACACACACACACACACACACACACACACACACACACACACACACACACACGTATGATGAAGCTTTCACAGCCCAGCTATGAAATTATCCTCTATATATTTTATTTGAAGTATTTTTAACATTTAATCATCCCATAAATGTAAGACAAGTGGATGCAGTGACAGATGTTTGATTTAGAAGGAATTCAACAAGATATTTAACTGAAATGACTTTCTACAAACATGTCAGTGTCAGAGCCAGTGAGGACTGCATTGACACTAGACCACAGGTGAGCTTTAGCACAATAAAGCAAGGAAGGAAATGCTGGGGAATAAATCAAACTTTACACAGACAGACATTCCAGAAGGAGTGGTCACTGACCTCTCAGCCTGGCTGATTATATCTGTCTGTGAGACAGGGACCGTCAGTGCGGCGCTCTTTTTATTTCTTATATGATCGATGAAATCTGATCCAATCGATGGAGTCTGGAGAGAGAAGCGCTCAGCTGAGTCCGCAGCCATCACAGTCTATCAGCTTCCAGGCTATTTCTCCTGCCCTGGTCTTCAGTGGAATATTGATTTCTAAATTACATCTATGTCTTCAAAGACATTCCATGAGGATCTCAGCACTGGATATTTTCACTTTCATTTCTGAGCCCATATCTGCATCTTCCTTTGTTACATCTTGCGGAAAATTAATTTGTCAGGAAAGTAAAAGGTTCATACGGATGCACAGTGCGCTCATTAGAGTAATTGCCAGCACACTTTATGCTAATACTGTAACAGACAATACACACAGAAAAAGGCAGAACAAGTTGCTAAGCAACTGGTGAGGCCAAACTTTGTGTCATAAACGATGCCTTAGAGCAGTGTTTCTCAATCCTACTCCTGGAGGCCCACTGTCCTGCATATCTTCTATCTATCCTTGCTCCAAACACACCTGATTAGTGTAATTAACATGCTCTTGATTAAATCAGTTGTGCTCAGCTAATCAAAAATGCCACTGATGAGTTCAGCCAGGTAGGTAGAGCAGGGAAAGATGGAAAACGTGCAGAGCAGGGGGCCCCAGGAGCAGGATTGAGTAACATGGAGTGACTCCGAGCAATTAAACAGACACTCCTGTGGTCACCTGCAGCGCACGCAAGGAGACGGACGCTGAGACTAACGGCAGGATGTCACTGCCCAGCGCGGTCAGATCCACCTCGCTCGCAGAGGAAGAACATACATATTTCAGTGCATTTCATTCATTTAAATGGATTGGCAATCTCACAGTGTCAGCGCTGCTGTGATGTCTTCATAGAGACCAGTCATTTCTGCGGTTCAGGTTTTCAGGGTTTTCCGATGTTTTCCATTCTGCAATGACCAGCCTTGGTTTACACACCATCATTTTACTGAATCATCTGTTCACGGTGGAATACAGGAGACGCTTTCAAATATTCGTCCAGACAGTACAGCCTGTTCCTGGGTCACATTGTTATTCAAAATACACATCTTAATCGCTTCTTTGTTACATTATTACATTGTTTTTTATCCTGTAGGTGTGGTTGTTTCCCATGGGGAATCGACCCCATTATAATGTCAGTTGAAGGTAGAATGCAGTATTTGCCAGGATGTTTCTAATGCCCCATAAATGGCAAGGTTCTTCTGAGCAGCCTGTTCTGTCCTTGACAGAAATTTGACCTGCATAATTTACACCTGACATGAATTATTTTGGAAGACAAGACACATTTTCAATTTCATACATAATCAGTATATAGATCATATTTACATAAATATCATCTGTAAATTGTTTATATACACAAATTGTACAGAGAAACAGGAAGAGGTTTTGTCCTAAAATGAAAATTTACCCTGTTAGAATCATTAAAATTGAATCAAATGATTCATAATACAGGCCTCATATTTTGAGTATTAGTATTTCTAAATGACAACATAACAAAGAAAAAGAACCAGCCTTCCACCTGCTAATTTAGTGTATAATCATACCCTTTTGTTGGTGTAGATCTTAAATGCAGTAAAATTAATGAATTGATTTAATTGAGCATCTTTGAATTATTCATTTATAATGATTAGCAGCATAATTTCTGAACTGGCGTTTTTAAAGACTAGTCCATATCCACCTCAATAATGTTTAAATAAAACTCATAAAACAGGCCTAGCACTTTTCAAATTAAAACTGTTCATTACAAATTACAGAAATAAGATAAAGAAAAAAAGTATTTTATTCCAAATGCTAATTCAAACTGAAATCACACTCGGTTGTCAGTGACAGAGTTCAAAGCATTGAAACACATGGCAATAATGAAATTATGACAGTGAAAACTGCACTCAGCAGCTGAAGGCACCCGTACTGCTGGAATTCCAGAGGAAGTGAGTGAACTGACACTCGCGAGGTGTCTCTGGGTACAGCAGGTCTAGCGTTCTGAGGTTACACTGCTGCATATCTTCACAAAATATAATTTAATTATGCCATAAAACAGCAGTACATTATGTCTCAATAAATTGTTAATATACTGTAAAGTCATGCCAAAAACTCTTGTCTAGTCTTGGAACAGTTGCATAATGCATATTTGTTTCATTTCTGCTGGTGTCTGAAATTGCAAGTGGGCATTTTTGCTGATTGTTTGTTGGGCATGGGATGAAACAGTGTCGTTTCTAATTTCACTAATTCATAAAATGGTTGAAATGTTTGGTGGCACTGAGAACATACGTGAAATAAAGTTAAAACGTGACTTAGATTAAAACTGGCAAGAATACAATTTACTTTTTTCCAAAAATATCATATCAGTGGAATTTCACTTGCTTACTCATTATCTCCATTAGTGCTCAGCAGTGCTGTGACAAAGAATAGTTTATAAAAGGCTCAGTTCCGATCCATTATTTTTAGGTTCAGTTTGCATTCCCAATATTCACCACTATACCATGCACAAATGGAATTCCCATTTGTCATTTTAATATCCTTGCACTTTGACAAACAAATATTGCAAATCCATTCCACATCAGCAAAAGTTAACATCTACTGTCTCCTTCAAGAAGTACATAGTTATTACAGTAAGCCAGCAACTGCACTGTCTGCATACCCAGCTTGTTAGCTAGCACTTGCCTGCAAGCATGTGCGCCAGCTAGCCAGAAAACCGGGCAGCACCGTTTAGGAAGGAAAGTTACTATAAGAATCATAACAAGCTGTGTATAACAGCGATATAACACTCAAACCTGTGCTACATCATGAGTATTGGCACCGACAGGGGTTTGATATCTCAAGAAAGGAAAGAAAAAGTAATTTGTTCAGTCATGCTATATTTTGTGTTGGTATTAGCATTATTTCTTGGGAGAATATTTTTTCAAAATAAACTTTGTTTCATAAACTGCATTTCACAAAACATCATATCATGTGAATGCATCCTCTTATGCCTACTGTTTATTTTTCGCTGGTTGTATAATGAGATTTTACATAATGCATTTGAACTGGGGACAGATACAGTCAATCTACAAGTGAGAGGGCTATGCTCTGATCACCATGGTGTGCTGGTTGATTTCTATGGTGTGGTGGTTGTGTAACACTTTGGTAATCCCAAGAACATGTGTTTTGGAAGGAAAAGGAAAGTCAACCTGATTACTTATGAAACGTCTCGGCAAAATCCAACAAAAATGTTATGTTCCTGATCTCCATTGCCTCACTGCAGTCGGACTCTGTGGAGTGCGGAGCATGGGCCCGGGCTTAAGCTACACCAGGGGTTTCAGCTCTTCCTGACAATCCAACAGACCATGATAATCACTTTATGATTTTCTACTGGACACATAGTCTATAATATTTAAAGGTCATCGTTAAACCTTTTGTTCCTGTCTTTAAATACAACCCTTGGATTAGTGAAAAAGCGAAGGCACTTGGTTATTTCAAATGAAAAACACTGTACAATGTATGTACATCTCTTCAGAGAGAGTCGAAGCCATCGTGCATAACTGAGCACACAGCTCAGCAGAGCTGCTGAAACCTCAGCAGATCTGGAGGGTGAAGCTCTGACAGCCTCAGGAGTTAATCCTCACCATGTAACACTGTGCAGATCAATATGCATCTCACAAGAGCAACGCGAGTCAATAAAGAAGCCATGCAGGTTTGGGGCCTGGACCAGCACAGGGGGAATCTCCAAGATACAGGCAATCAGCAGTGTCTGTCCGTGTGGATGAGAGTAGAGACAAACCAAGCCAGACAAGAGCACAGCATGATAACGGATCCACCTGTAATTCAAAAATATTTACAACCAACTCAGAAGGAGAGAAAAAAGCTGCTTGAGGATCCTTCAGGTAACAGGCACATAATTCCAGAGAGAAGCTGCTGAGTTTCCTGCAGCTTCCCTTTCCTCAGGCTGATAGTCAACATTCTGACAATGCAATCAAAATGATCAATCAGAGTCAATCAAATCAAAACCATGCTAAGAATGTAAATGCAGTGATCCACCCTGATGCAGCGCAGAGCCGGGGGGGGGGGCTGATAAACCTCTTTAATGCAGAGCCACTCCTACACTCCACAGAAGTACCCCCTACCTTTGGTCTCTGCTGGCTCACAGGGAGGTTTCTGTAATACTGACTAGTCCTACCTGTACATTTGCATGTATGTCCACTAATCAGGCAAAACCCCATCAGGTGTGTAGGACACAGTGCAGCGAGCACAGGAGGTGTAGGACACAGTGCAGTGAGCACAGGGCGTAATACACAGCCCAAAACAGGAAGGGGGTGTGAGGAGGAGAGGGGATGTAAAAATCCTGGAATAACATCTGTCCATCAAAGCGTCTGTTCCTACACTGAGTCGCAGAACAGTGAAACAGGAGATTAATTAGAGCAGAATCAAAGAATAATTACATTTTAATGCAGTACAATGCCCAGTGAGCTAACCATCAGCTTCAGGGCACCTTGGGCTACATGTTTCAGAGCACAGAGATGAATAGTAAGTGTTTGAGAGTCGTGCTTAGAAAGAAACATTCAAGCAAAGCAGGAAACAGGAAGCTGCGACTGCATCTGAAACTCAATTATAGCACAACATTTATTGATTCTGGCTGTGAGTAAAAGGCCAGGACTGAAGGTGGAGCTGAACAGCGAAAATCTACATCCAAAAATCACCGGCTGCATTGCAACGGTGGCTCCACGGCTTCCCAGCTGCCAAGATCAGCGTTAATGAGATTCACCCTGTCTGATTAAAACCCTTTACCTTTTAAGGCCTGTGGCTGATTCAATCAGAGACACCTGAAAACACAGCCACCAGTAAACACTTCTGCCACATCGTTTACACAGCCCACAGCTGCTGCAGGCTTCTGCTGTGTGTGAGCTAACGTGATCCTGCCTCCCTGTTCCTCTCACTGCTTCAGGGCTGGGGGAATTACTGCCAGGGGACCTGAGTAGCAGAACTCAAGTACAGCCAGCAGATAACAGTCAGTGTGCTGTGCTGTGTCCAGCACAGTAAGCAGAAATATTCTCCTGCCTTCACACAGACGCTCTACCTTACCACTGCGACAAGGAAAACTCGTCAGAGTAGCGCAGGAGTGTGCACCTGTGACTAAAGTTGCTGAGATCTTGTAATTTTACAGACCTTGATGTTTTGATTATATGTCACCAGCAACCAAAGGAGAAAGTGCAACGCATGCAGACCCCTCTTTTATTGTGTTTCCTGTTTTTGCTTCTTATTGAAATTTACATTTGCTGGCTTTTGCTCCATGTGCAGAGACTATGATAACAGTCTGCTCTAAGGACTGTCTCATCTGTGATATTTTTCCT
>CM032883.1:39224167-39269167 GCA_019176425.1 Megalops atlanticus | reverse complement strand
AGGCTGAAATCATGCTCCTCATTGATTCAAATGGCAAATTTATTGATGAGAGGCAGCTTTTCCCCAGACACAGAGCAAAGAAGATATGGTGTCCAAACACTAAAAAGCCCTAGAGCTACTGACTGAATCCAGGCTTGGCTCTCCCAGCCACATCCTGATTCACACAGGCACAAACGACCTGAGAGCACAACAGGAGAGGGTGGCTACTTCACTCAGGGGGGTGATAGAGAAAGCCACACACACCTTCCCCAACTCTAAAATTGTCATTTCGACCCTCCTGCCCAGAAAAGATTTCCACCCAACAACAATACATAAGGTGAATGCGGTCATCTCGAGAGAGTGTGCCCTGCGGGCTAACGTTCATCTGGCCCACCATCCCACCCTTGGTCCTGACAGCCTGTTTGACCATGTACACCTGTACAAAGAAGTGGTGCCTGTGTTTGCTAAGGCACTGAAGAACGCTGCCCTGGGAAAAGATCCAGCCACCCCCCGCAGCGACAGACGACCCCCCAGTGCACAGAGACCAGCACCACGTACCTCAGGACCGGCCCGCAGACAATCAGCCAGGATGCCCCGACCGAGACCCGACCACTGTCCACCGCAGTACCCGCCCCAGCACCCATCAATGGAGCCACCCCAGCACCCACCGCAGTACCTGCCCCAGCACCCATCAATGGAGCCACCCCAGCGCCCACCGCAGTACCCACTCAGACGCGCACCGATGGAGCCACACCAGCACGGTCAGCCCAGGATCCCTCAGCCACGGCCCGGACACCTCGCCCCAGGACACAGCCCACTCAGACCAGGCCCACCCTCCACCCTGCAGCCCAGTGCCGGCCCAGCAGCAGCTCCAGCAGCCAGGCGGACTGAGCTATGCCCAGGCCGTCTGCAGACCAGCAGCCCCTGCCCCCCGTGAGCTGGCAGACATTCAGCACATGCTGAGCCTTATATGCTCCCGCCTCATGGGATAGGTAATGTGGTAAGGAGCCAGAGAACTTTCAAAATCTCTGGGTTACCAAAAGCTCTATATGTCAAAATGTTAATAGAATAAGTTGTTTGTGCTCGGATAAAATTATTTTGTAGGATTAACTGCTTTTGACTCGTTCAGGCTGCAGGAAAATATTGATGTTATTTGTAATAATAATAGGCCTAATTATTGTTATTATTCCATGTTATCACTTTACTGAACAGAATTTCTCATGACCAGAATTTGTCTCATCTTAAAAAGGACAAATGTCAAAATCTGCAAAAACAAAAATGAAATCACTTAGTATTTCTATGTGGAACATCCAGGGCCTAAACTCTTCAACATTTGGCCTGAAGAGCAGAAACCCTGACTTTGTTAAACAAATCAAAGACATAGACATACTGATCTTACAGGAAACATGGTGTAAAACAGGCAGAGTCACTGGTTGTCCTCAGGCTACAAGGAGCTTGTGGTACCCTCGGTCAAATTAAACAAAGTCACGCAAGGCAGGGACTCAGGGGGTATACTAATTTGGTTTAAATCAGATCTAATACAATCAATAGAAACTGTCAAAAGGGGGAATTCCACATCTGGTTAAAAATCAAGGAAGGAACCATCTCCACAAAAGTAATGTGCCATTTACATCCCACCCTCAGAATCTCCTTATTTTAATGAATATATGTTCACTAATTTAGAACAGGAGATCTGCCATTTCCCAGGGAAATGTGCTGATCTGTGGAGATCTGAACGCCAGGACCGGAGAGGAACCGGACTTCGTCAGCACAGATGGAGATGACCACATCATCAGCCAGAACCACCTTGATTTCCCCACTTTTTCCCACAGGAATAACCATGACAAATATACCAACAAAAATGGAAAACACCTCTGCAGCTCTGTCGAGGACTGGGTCTGTACATCGTCAATGGTAGGTTAAGAGGGGACTCTTATGGGAGATACACATACAGCTCACCTCTTGGCAACAGTACTGTTGATTATGCGATCACCGATATAGATCCATTCTCTTTCAGAGCCTTCACAGTCAGGCCTCTAACCCCTCTATCGGATCACAGTCAAATTACTGTGTATCTGAAAAGGACAGAAACTAACAACACCTACACACAGCCCAGTAAGCTGTACAACATTCAGAAATCTTACAGATGGGCCCAAAATAGCACAGAAGAGTACCAGAAAGCAATTCAAAATCAAGAAATACAATCACTCTTAGATAACTTTCTGGTCACCACTTACCCTCACAATAAACAAGGAACAGACCTGGCAGTTCTACACATAAATTACATTTTTGAAAAACTGGCCTTAAAATCCAATCTGAAATCATCCAAAAATAAACCAAAAAATGTGAAACAAGAAAAATGGTTTGATACTGACTGTAAAACCATTAGGAAAAAACTCAGAACACTATCCAATCAAAAACACAAACAACCAGATAACCAGGATCTGCGCCTCAGTTATTGTGAAACTCTAAAACAATACAAGCAAACACTCAGAACCAAAAAAGAACAACATATAAATAACCAACTGGCTGTAATTGAGGAGTCCCTAAATTCCAACAGTTTCTGGGCTAACTGGAATTCCTCAATAAACCCAATCAAGAGGAACTAGCTATTCAAAATGGGGTTATATGGGAGAACCATTTTGAGAAACTCTATAGAAAAATTATGAAAAATACAGAACAAAAGGGTATATATGAAAAATTGAAAAATCTTGAATTTGCAATTAAAGACAACCAGAATCCTCTAGACTTGCCCATTACAGAAAAAGAATTAGTAGAAAAGCTACAGGCCCTGCAGCCTAAAAAAGCCTGTGGACCAGACGGCATTCTAAATGAAATGCTGAAATACACAGATGACAAACTCAAGAGTGCCATCCTAAAACTGTTCAATTTGGTTCTGAGTGTAGGCTATTTCCCTGACATCTGGAATCAAGGACTCATTACCCTATTTTTAAAAGTGGAGATAAATTTGACCCAAACAACTACCGAGGCATTTGTGTGAGCAGTAATCTGGGAAGATTCTATGCAGTATTATAAACACAAGACTCCTGCACTTCCTTAATGAACACAATGTCTTGAGTAAGAGTCAGATTGGCTTTTACCAAATCACCGAACAGGTGACCATATTTACACCCTACACACCCTAATAGATAAACACGTCAACCAAAACAAAGAGCAAAATATTTGCTTGCTTTTATCGATTTCAAAAAGCTTTTGATTCAATCTGGCACGATGGTCTAATGTATAAGCTTTTAGAAAGTGGTGTAGGGGTAAAACCTATGATGTAATCAAATCAATGTACACAGAAAATAAGTGTGCAATTAAAATTGGAAACAAACAAACAAAATTCTTCACTCAGGGCGTGGGTGAGACAGGGATGTAGCTTGAGCCCAACGCTGTTCAACATTTACATTAACGAATTGGCCACAATGTTGGAAAATCACCAGTCCCTGGACTCACTCTACTTGATAAGGAGATCAAATTTTTGCTCTATGCAGACGATCTGGTTCTGTTGTCACCCACCAAACAGGGGTTACAGCAGAATCTAGATTTGCTGGAACATTTCTGCAAGACCTGGGCCCTTGCAATAAATCTAAAAAGACAAAAATTATGATTTTCCAAAAAGATCCAGATCTCAGGACATCAGACATACATTTACATTAGGGACAACAAACATTGAGCACACTACAAGCTACACATATCTAGGACTAAAGATCAGCTCCACAGGGAACTTCAACTTGGCTGTAAATGAACTGAAAGAGAAAGCGCTAGGGCATACTATGCCATTAAGAGACTAATTAAAATGGATATACCAATTGGGATATGGCTCAAAATATTCAAAGCTGTAATTGAACCAATTGCACTATATGGCAGTGAAGTGTGGGGTCCGCTTACAAAGCAAGATTTTGCTCAATGGGACAAACACCCAACTGAAACCCTGCATGCAGAGTTCTGTAAAAATATCCTCCATGTACAGAGGAAAACACCGAACAATGCATGCAGGGCAGAATTAGGCCAATATCCATTACTCATTAACATTCAAAAAAGAGCCATTAAATTTTGGCAACACCTAAAAACCAGCGACCCCAACTCATACCATCACAAAGCCCTGCAATGCCAAGAGCTGAGCAAAGAAAAGAGCCCCCTCAGCCAGCTGGTCCTGAGGCTGAGTTCAACACTAACCCCAACTAATACCTGGCAGCCTCAGGACAGCTCCCCTCCAACAGAACCAATCAGAGTCAACCAAATTATAGCACAACAAAAACAAAACTATATTTCTCATTGGAAAATTCAAACAAAAAATCAAAGCAAATTAGCATGTTATCTGGCCCTAGAACGTGAATACACTGTGGCAGACTATCTGACCACAGTGAAACATTACAAAAGCAGAAGAACATTGACGAAGTACAGACTCAGCGAGCACAGCCTTGCCATCGAGGCCGGTCGACACAGGCAGACTTGGCTGGCCAAACAGGAGAGGCTGTGCTCACACTGCAACCAACAGCAGGTCGAGACAGAGCTGCATTTTCTCACAGAATGTGAGAAATACAAACTAATTCGAGAAACCTACTTTCCAAAATTCCAATTACTATCCCCAAACTTCCCAACCCTGCCCGAAACACAGCTAATACAAATCCTTCTGAGAGAAGGGCTGTTGTGTACATTTGGCCGCAAAATACGTGTCTGCCTGCCACAGCATGAGAGACAACAGTGACTCTCCATTCTAAATCTATGCAGAATACAGTTCACTCAATATAGTTTAGAATATGTTCCACTGTACTGTTATTAGTAATGTTTTTTTTTTTTTTGTTTTTTGTTTTTTTTTGTAGTCATTTATTGTTATTGTTATGATTGATTGATGTTATTATTGTGCTTTGGCAATATGTATTTAAAATATGTCATGCCAATAAAGCATTTTTTGAATTTTTGAATTTTTGAATTTTTTGAGAGAGTCAGAGAGAGAGAGAGAGAGAGTCAGAGAGAGAGAGAGAGGGGGAGAGAGAGAGAGAGAGAGAGAGAGAGAGAGAGAGAGAGGGAGAGGGAGGGAGAGAGATTCTTTCATCTTTTTTCTTTTCGTTGTTTCAGCCCTCTCGGTTAAGGGGTCTTACAGAAAAATGATAGCTCCAATGAAAAGCACATCTGACCACAACAACTACTGGAAACAATGGTAATTGCAATAACAGCCTATTATGATATTATCAAGTTAGAAAGTGTTTGTATGTACAGATGACTCCTAGGCTGAATGACTCCAAGTGATTAGACATGCTAACAGAGCACTCAGCAGGGAGTCACAGTGTTGCGAAAGGTTAAACCTGCAGACGGATGCTGCTTTCTGCCCTGTGATCGGTGTCTGATTGCTTTCTGTAACATTCCTCCCCTGAGCAGGGCTACACTACAATACAGGCTATCACCCATGACCAGACCACTCCTTAGGTAAGACACTCAGTAACAATGGAGCTGAAATTGCGTGCAGCCATGCACTTGTGCAGGAAATCCTTTCGGTAATCAGGGTAAACTACCCCTGCCTTATGAGTAATAAGCAGGGCAATTGTGCAATCAGCCCAATATTTGACAGACGGCTGAGCAGTCTGCACAGTGGTGGAGCGCAGCTGCTCAGAAAGGCCTGTGATTGAAGGAGGCCTGACCACTGACCTCACAGCACAGCGCTAATTTATCTTCCCAACAGCCAATCAGAAGCACAAGCTGTTCCTAACTAAACAGGAACCAATCAATTCTTAGGGAGGATATTAATTTGGTAAAATCTTAGGTTGGAAATTAAAGGAAAGACCAGTATTTCCAGGCAAAAGGTTGTAGGTGGTGAGGTCTTAGTATCTCACAGAAGCAGCTCCTGTTAGTTTGCCATAATGAAGTCACCAGACGCAGAGCAGAAGCAGCGCGTTGAATGCAATTCCAAACTCCTGCATGACCTGCACTAAAGGGCCTGAAGTCGGTACCAGACTGCTGACGCACTGACTGAAGGGGTCAGACGACAGGGAAGCAGGTGTCATCTGGAGCAGAATTCACTCCAAAGCAAACTGGGCAGAACCAGAGTGCATGAAAGGCATCACAGTCTTCCACAGGTTCTCTTTGAAGTACAGAGCGCTGCTGCAACTTAAAGTACAGAGTAACAGTCCCGTCTCAGTGATTTATGAATACCATTAAATACCTTAATCACAACCTGGCACTGCGCATGGATGGGAGTCCAGGTGAAAGCAGAGACTGACACAGCCATGCAGGCAGGCAGAGTGTGCACTGTGGGGGAGAGAGACAGGGCTCAGGCAGGGCAGGCTGACTTAAACCCTGTCCTGTAAAGCAGCATATCTGTCATCATACAGTGCTAGCATCACTGCATTGGTGTACACATTTTCAAGGTCTCTACAACAGAGGGAAACACTCCACCCCACCTCTGCCCCCGGTCCCATCACTGCCCCCTTCAGCAAAGGGAGGAAGTGGAGAGGAGCAGCAGTATTGATTTGGGGCACCATCTCAACACATCATTTTTCAAAATTTCTTCTTTGCTGCTGGTAAAATAAAATCAGTTCCAGCCACTGCTGTCACAGCTTTTGATAGTCACTCTGAAGCCATGCTGCATGTGCCATGCTCTGGTTAAATATAAATGGAACAGATTTCCCCTCAAAGCTGCATGCATCAGTCTAAATTGCCAAGGCCTGGAAAAGTAGAGAGTTGATATTTAAATAGGTTCCTGTTGAATGAAAAATCCACTGTTTGGGATTCACACAGCAAGAAGTAGAAGTCGCACAAGCAGGGGCAAAATGGAGTGAATTCAGACCATTCATGTGTGGGGAGAGAGAAATGAAAGCACGACCCCTCCCCCGTAATCCCAGCTGCTCTGCAACACACAGCTCTGGCAGCAACAGTGCAGTTACACTCCTCCATCTCCAGGGGCCGCTAGACCGGCACCAGGCAGGAACACTACACTGGCGGAACGCTGGAGTCCTGCAGACTCATTAAGGAAAAGGCAGGGTTTGCAAAAGCATAACACTGTGCAAAGATGTGCAAAGACTCCTGAGTGGCTCAGCCAGTAAAATCACACAATCACAGAGCTCAGACCTGGCTGCCAGGATAGGGTGGGATCAGCCAGCATCCAAAGCCTCATCAGAGCGGCTCCCTCTAGTGACCAGTCAGACGCCTCTGAGTTGCTCGGATGATGTGCCTGCATGCTTTCCCTTGGCAGTGGTGCACAGTGGTGACCACTGGCCTGCGCTGGAGCGTATCAGAGGAATTCTTCTGGCTCCAAAAGAACTGCTGCACATGCATAGGAGCCACTGAAAAGGACAGAATAAAAGAAAATACTAAAACAAACAACCAAAAAACACAAAGATGGGGAATTGGAAAATGTAAATACAACATAACCTATTCTTTATTTTGTGAAAGTGCCATCTCTAATCCACACACATCACACCATCTAAAAGCACTTAAAAGATTATTATCTGCTGCAAAGCTTTTAGGATCTCCCAGCTGTCTAAACTATCCAAAAATGACACCAGAGTAATCGCTTTGTCCACCTCTGCCCAGGTTCCACCCTGAGAGAAACTGCTTTTAAGGGGGGGGGAGAAACAAAAGGCAATGAAACGACAACATAAACACACAAACGCGGGTGATGATGATCAGCCAGCTCTCAGAGCACCCACAGCTCCGCTAACACCGGACACAACCCTGCGCTTCTTCACCAGAAAGGAAAAGTGAAATATTCTGCACACCCCTCTCTTCCAGCATCTCCACACTCACTGCGTGTAGTACTCAGTTTAACTGATACAGAGAGGATTCATTCATTAGGCAAGTATTATGATCTAATAATTCATTTTAATAATGATCAGCTTTACCAAGCTATTATTGTAGCATAAGACAATAAATCTTCCTTTAATGAATGTTGTTATATACTGTGACACTAGCTAGCTAGTTATTTGTAATCAGGTTTCAAATACATTAGTGGAGCTGTTGCGATCACTGAATCCATTATGTGACACGTCAGCCGCAGCTGCAACCTTGCAATATTCAAACTATTTTAAAATCCCACAATTTACAAAGTGCTAATTTAAATTATTCAATTGCCAATTACAACAGAAGAGTTCTGACTGTTCAGTGTTTCCGAAGCGAAGCCGCACAGGGTCCCCTTGCCCTGATGGGTAACCATTCTGCAGCGACACATGGGCGGCAAAGGGATCACACGAGAGGCGGAGCTGACTGCACACGGATGCAGTTCATTCAAGAGAAAATGAACCCGGCAGCTACAAGGACACCTTCCCTCGGCAGTGGCCTGCAGGTTTCCATGGAGAAGTTACGAACATGTGGTCACACAGCAAATTTGATTATGCATGAGATCCAGCTGCCACTGACTGATGTTAAGGACATTCTTCTCCAATTTCCTCTCCTTATATCCAAATCTACTGTTAGAATTCTGCTTATTACAATTGTATTTTTTTCCTGGAAAAGGACATATTTTCCAGGGTCAAAAGCCAAAGCAACTTACAAGATACTGTAAATTGTGGAAATGAGAGTAAACTCGTTCACTGAGCTGCTCTCTCTGTGTCTCACCTGCGTGTGTGAAGACTGAGGTGAGACTGTCCTTCACAGAGCGAATCTCTGAGACAGGAATACTGCAGTCCCTAACATGCAGCAGGATACCTATTCATACCCTGACTAAACAAAAACATTACATGGCTTTCTGTGCAAGTAAAAGGAAATTAAAAGCAATCTTAATTAGCACTTTACATAGAAAAACATCAAATACATAATTTTTCTTTTTTATATATGCTTTTGATATAAAAATTATTCATACCCCACACTTAATCAGGGGTATGAATAAGTATGATGGATGCTGTATAAACATTCACACAATGTGCACCAAAGCCAGATGGGAAGCTGAAGAAAATGGAGACCTTCCATGAAATCACAGAGCTGCACCTTCGCAGAGAGATACGTGCATTTGCATTTCCCCCTGCGGATTCCCTCTGCCTGTGCAGCCGGGAGCCCAGCTGAACCCAGATCTGAGGGAGGCAGTGTGCTCTGTGTGGGAACACATGTAGAGAGAGTTTTGGGATGAGGAACTGAAGAACAGCCTCTAACAATGTGCAGGGAACACGTGGGTGGGCGGGCGCACTTCCTCTCTGTGTAAGCCATTTGTTTTCTGGTATTGGTGTCTTTTATGATTCAAACTGCGTAGCAAAAGAGCAGCAGTGGCATTCTTCAGCTGTGTGTATGCGCTGCATCAGAACACAAAGGAAGCAGCTCAGGCAGGAATAATCCTTAACCTTCCCACAGCTTAAAGTAGCTAAAATATGCAAGCATCTAGCGAGTGCTGCTCTCAGGGCTATAACATGTTACAGCTGGAGCAGTAAAGGTCCATCTGCTGCAGTGTTAATGAAGGCGGCTACAGCACAAACACTGTTTCCTGTGTGCACATTCAGAGACTCCCACACCCCAGCACATCAAACACACCCAGGTGAAAAACATCACACTGAAGGCTGCTGATCTTACAAACCTAATAAGCTTTATACACAAGCTTTATAACCAGCATATGAACAAACCTGTTTCAGCCAACCAGGAGCACCCAGGAGTAATACCCCTGTGTAATGGAGCATTCTGGGCTTTACTGCAACGACAGCCATAGTTATGAAGCTTCAATTCCTACATGACAGCCTTGGAGTTCATGGCATCAATTTGCTTCTTATAAAGCAGCACATGTACATACATCTAATGCAGAACTCAGGCAAGCACACGTGATGCACTGAACCTCCCTGCAGACAGTCACAGTGCAGAAGCACGTATGAGTCCTCAACAGCAGCGACAGAATGAACACAACCTGCAGTCTGTGCGTGACGGGGTTCATCTGAGGGCAGCAGTATTTCACAGCTCCTCTAATGTCTCAGAATCTGTAGGAAGAGCCCAACCCTCCTTAAACAGCTAAATCTACTCATGGTTCTGAAAATGTTCAAAGACAACTCATTCTGCAGACAAAACAGTTACTGCATTTTATATTTCAGAGAATTAAAAAGTGCTGAGTATGTGCTGTGTTCCCATGACCCTGACACACAGACAAAGAAGCCTGTAAAATGATGAAGTTTTCAATGCAACATCCTCGCTCTCTTTGGACTGGGACTAAAGGGAGGTCTGTATATTGCCAAGGCAACATGCCTTGATTTGACATAATAATTAAAACTCTGCATAGACTGCTCTATAAAATAAGACAGAGCATAACTCAGCAGCCACGGAACAGCATCGTAAATTGGGTGAAGATGATAGTAAATAAACTCGTCCTTGTGCTGGCCCCTCTCAGGCTGCAGAGAGGTGACACACTACAGCACACAGGAAGTGCAGCTTTGAAGTTCCCCTCCCACATCCCGCTCCCTGGCCAGTGCCGCCCTGAGGGGGGTGTTCAGACCCCTGGGACAGCGCTTCGCTCCGCTGCAGGCGTTAGTGACGCTCTGCCTCCTCAGGTACTCTCCGTGAGCCAAACCGCTCACACTGCGCAGGGAGCAGGGAGATGCATCACGCAAGTCCAACAGAAAGCAGAAAACAAGCCAAAGAGGTCACCTTTGAATCGAGTCGAGGGAGGGAGCACGAGGCAGACCTCCCAGTCCAAGGCAGAGGAACTTACTGTCTCTGGGGATCTCCTCTCTGGCCAGCTCTGTCCTCTGGGCTGTGTGTGAATAGCCCTAATTTTTATATAAGTCCTAAAACAGGACCAGGTCAACATGTTGCTGGGAGGAAACTCAAACATGTCACTTTGCTCTTATTAGTCATAAATGATTTCACATTTATAAATCGTGAAAAATGACCTTTGATATTTCTCCAAAGGTGTGGGAATGATTGAAGAAATGTTTCAGCACTGTGACCCTTGCTATGCCTTGAGTGACACAAACTTTTAAGAATGAGAAATGAATGGGCAGAAACATCATTTATCACACAGAGGCAGGAGCACAAAGGCTGGCCTTTCTGCAGAGAGCACTGGAAGGGAAAGAGACCAGGGAGAGAGCACTGCAGAGAGTGTGTTGAATCAGGGATGCTTAATTTCATCCACCATCTTCAATAGTTTTATTAACGGATTAGCAAAAAACTAGAACAATCTGCAGCACTTGGTCTCACTCTGTATGAAATTAAACTCCTACTTTACGCAGAGGACCTGGTTCTGGTCACCAACAGAGGGGGGTCTACAGCAGAACCTGGATCTGTTACAGCAGTTTTGTCAGACCCGGCTCCTGACCATTGACCCCCAAAAGGCTAAAGTACAAATATTTCAAAAAATGTTCTCATCTCAGGGAACCAAATACAACCTCACCCTTTGAATGACAAAAATGGAGCAAGCGACCAACTGAACATACATGGGGTTGAAAATCAGTCCCACTGGAAATCTCAGCTTGATCCTTAAATAACCTACAGAGAAGGGCTTTCTAAACCATTAAAAATTCTTTTTGACACCCCAGTTAGGACCTGGCTGAAAATATCAGTCACTGAACCTGTTGAACTGTATAGCAGTGAGGTGTGGGGTATACTTGCAAATCATGAATTTGGACAAAAACCCAGCTGAAATGCTAAGTTCATTAAAAGCATCTTCTGGGTGCAAAACACCAGGCCAGGATCTACTGACTCTCACTGAAGACAGAGGCATCAAATTCTGGAAACACCTAGAAATGAGTGACCACAACTCTTATCATTTTAAAGTCCTAAAAAGCCAAGAAATTAACATTTAGGAGAGTCTCCTCAGCCAGCTGGTCCTGAGGTTCTGTAAATTAAGAACAATGAGCCTCAGGACACTGGCAATACAGCTCAGAGAATTCAACCCAACCACATCATGAAGAAACAACAGGAAAATTACACAAGCCACTGGACTGAAATCACAATGAGTCAAAATAAAGCTGCAATACTGTTTGGCCCTGAACAGGCTGTACCCCTATCCGTCCGTGGCAGACTGTCTGACCATGACCACTGATAAAAAGCTGAGAAAACCCCTTATAAAGTACAGATTCAGTGAGCAGAGGCTGGCCACAGAGAAGGGCCGACACAGGCAGACCTGGCTGCCCAGAGAGGACAGGCTGCTCCCACTGCAGTCAGGGAGTGGAGGAGACAGAGCTGCACCAACTGTGACAAATACAAGCACATTACATCAGAATTTTACCCAAAAGATACAACAATTCTGCCCCAAATTTCAAAATCCCAAACACTGTCAGATGACAACTTATTTATTAGGGAAAGGAGGGAATTGGCAGCACAATGTGAAACCACCTCCACAGAGTGGGGGGCAATGAGTCATTGTTAATAGCTGATAATCAGTTAATATTCACAGTTCACTATCAGTTCATAAAAGCTTCCTACAAATATGTGTGTTATGTCTAAAAATGTAGAGGGAAGAGTAAAGAGGGAGTGGGGAGAGAGAGCGGGGCAGGGGAGAGTGGTGAGAGAGAGCGGGGAGACAGTGCTGTCCCCTAAAGATGCGGTAAGATCAGAGAGGTGCTGGGGAGGCTGTTGGGTGCTGCGGTGCTTCCAGGCTCAGATGCAGCTCTGCATCGCAGTCAGCCCCACCAACACACCGCTCAACCAGAGACGTCTCCACCGAAATCTGCCAAACTGCACAAAACCACCACTAACCTCCGAAAGACAACTGATTAATATAACAGGAAAGCTAATGGGAAAATAAGAGGGAGAAGAGGAAACGTAAATGCTGCATATTTAAAGCTCCTGGGCAGACGCTTCTCCAGCCTGCGGCACCGGGGTGCAAACCCCCTGCCAAAGGTGCAGCTTCCCTCTCCCAGCAGAATGTGTCATTTCTCTTCTCATCATTTTAACAGTAGAGACGAATAATCCAGAATATTCAACCTTTTTATGTTGAATTAGAATTTATTATACTGCAGGAGAAAGTACATCTGTTTCCACCTGACCTGTCTCACAGTGACCGTATAGCCTCTCTCTTACGGCCAGGCTGTGGTCACTGGGTCTGTACACAGCGCTCTGCCCCTCCCTGCAGCGGGACTCGCCTGTCTCTGCCTGACGGACGGGAGAGGGTCACAGGGCCTCTGCTCCTCCGGCTCTGCAGCGCCGTGGCGGGATAGATGTCCGTTCTGGCGGGATAGATGTCCGCCCTGGCGGAGAGAGAGTGTGGAGGGGTGGAGACTTCAGTCACCTGTGACTTCACAGAATAACTATGCTCCACTCCAAATAGTAGAATTGTCCAGATCAGAGTGACCATGCTCCATAACCGTAACACAGAGTAACAATATCCATATTATACAGTAGCCATATCACCAAGTAACCATACTGTGCATGACAGAGGAACCATGTTCTATATCACAGAGTAACTATAATCCATGTCAACAACTATACTCCCTACCACACCATCATTTTTAATTCAGTGGTAAAAGTGTTAAATGCCTGGTGCATAACTAACAACTGCCCATTGTTAAAATGTTAAAATGTATTTACCCTAAAATGGTGAAATGTGAAATGTGGCTTTACAGCTGCAGGGTAGGTGAGACGCAGGCAGCTGCAGGGTTAGGGTTATGGAACAGGCGAGATCAGCTTGAGTTGGGGACTTTTAGCCATGTGGTCTAAATCACAAAGCCGTTTACCCCAGTGCAGCCAGCTGGCTCTCCAGGACGCTATAAATATCAGCGCTCTCTCACAGATCTCTCTCACAGTGCTCTCTATCACAGTGCTCTCTCACAGAGCTGTCTCAGACTCGCTGTGTGTGCAGACATCACCCCCCCACTTCAATGTGACTATGTATCTAGTGCAAGCAACGGGACCACTTAATGATCTAATAATGCAAAAATACATGCATATTTTATTGTGATCATGCACATAGTAAATAAAGGATGATTTCTAATCATGTTCTTGATTCCATTAAAAAATTCAATCAAAATTGAACAGATAGCGTAGCAAATGAGGCTGTAAATTAAATAGTCATTAAATGAGATTTCAGGCGTTGGGGATGGAGCCTCTTAGCAGACTGAAGAGTCCGTCTGCACAGTGCTGAGACTGACAGCAACCAGGCTGTGGAGTGGAACACACACACACACACACACACACACACACACACACACACACACACACACACACACACACACACACACACACACACACACACACCCACCATCACACACACACACACACACACACACACACACAGTCACACACGCCCTCACACACACACACTCACACACACACACACACACCATCACACACACACACACACACACACGCACACACACACACACACACACACACACACACACACACACACACACACACACACACACACACACACTCACACCCACCATCACACACACACACACGCCCACCATCACACACACACACACACACACACACACACACACACACACACACACACACACACACACACACACACACACACACCATCACACACACACACACACACACACACACACACACACACACACACACACACACACACACACACACACACACACACACACACACACACACACACACACACACACAGTCACACACCTCACACACACACACACACACACACACACACACACGCCCTCACACACACACACACACACACACACACACACACACAC
The DNA here is from genome assembly GCA_019176425.1 of Megalops atlanticus. Lineage (NCBI taxonomy): Eukaryota > Metazoa > Chordata > Actinopteri > Elopiformes > Megalopidae > Megalops > Megalops atlanticus. Next base: position 39,254,606 of record CM032883.1, on the reverse strand, counting down.
ACACACACACACACTGCACACACACACACACACACACACACACACACACTCACTCAAACACACACATACATACACACACACACACGGTCACACACACACCGTCACACACACACATTACTGCAGTACGTCCACAGCAGGTCAGTCACAGAGACCGTCAGCAACAGGGTGATGGTGATGCATTTTTATTGCCACACAGAGTCATCAGCTCCTGTGGGGCCCATATATCTGTGCTCTGCTTTGCGTTTTATCATCCTCTGGCGGCTCTTGGTGCTCCTTGTGATTTCTCCCATGTTGCAGACGTTTCCCTTCCTCCCTCTGTCTCACAGGAGGGCATAGCCCACGGCATCGTACCCGCTCCAGACACGGCCCCCCCCCGGGGGAGATCCCCTCACGCAGGGCATACCGCTGCACCAGGGTGCAGGTAGCGCCAATTACAGCCCTAACGTGCAGCCGCACACGTCTGCAGAATGTTCTGGAGAGAGTGCTCACTCCTCAAGGACACGTCCTCCCATCCTCACAGAGAACACCGAGTTTAACGCTCCAAAGGGCTGCGCTACCTGCACCACAGAACATCCACTACAGCAATATTACAGTCCGGCTGCCAGAGCCGAGGCTAATCTGATCTAATCTGATAGACGTGTCACTGCGCTGCTTCCAGGACGGCCGTTCCAACCAGTCATTCAATCTGAAAGCACGGCCTGTGGGACATTTAATCAGTCAAGCATGAAGAGGGAGATGGGACATTAACTATTGGCTAATGGCACCCTGAGACAACACCCCTTTCTGTTACCTCAATCTATCAAAGACCAATCAGAGGACAGTGCGAGAGAGCCCTGTTCCAGCCTACTGTGAGAGACTGCTGCACCAGCCAGCGCCCCATTACCACACAGGATGATTCCTGCTCAAATTACATTTTATGTCACCAAACAACGCAGGGAAGGTCTTACACATCCTTTACACCAGATTCTCATGAAGATCCTGTTGATAAATGTTGATATAAATGGAGACAGAGGAGACTTCAATTCATTCACATGGATATTTAGTGCTCTGAGTAAAGATTTATCCACCCCAGTGTTCGCACTGGGGAGACATTCACTGGCTGATGAAGATAAGGTGGATTCTGGCAGTGAGTGTTGAGACATGGGGGCGCCGATTGGCTGTTAAATGATTCAAAGGCAGTGAGAAGGAGCTGCAGAAGAGGTGATGCATCAGGCCTGCTCAGCAGCTGCCTGCCGTGCAGCTCAGATGCGCAGCTCAGATGCGCTCTGCAGAGGCTGCGTGCACAGCGAGCTGCGTCTTGGGACTCACAGTGCCGATACTCTGTGTGTTTGAGAGGAACACTCACGCCTCTCACCTCTCCTTTCCCGTCCAGTCTGAGATATTAAATCAGCCACCCCTCACATCCTCAGCCTGTCCTCAGGACCTGGGCGAGCCGTAATATGACTCTCCAAAGCCAGATTTACGCTTTGCTTTTCAGGAGCGAATGAGGGCTAATCAGGGTTTAAGGAGCTTTCAGGAGGAGAAAGGCTCTTTGGGGTGATTCCAGACAGTGAAGAGCTTCCAGCTCACGCTGCGTTGTGCTCTCACAGGTTAGCCTCCTGACTCCAGCATGCAGCACACAGGCACAGCTCACAGCAGCTGCTGCTCAGAATGCCTCCCAATAACTCACACGCAGAAAAAGCACTTACGTGCTTCCGAAATTAGTCTCCCACCATTTACTCCTCTAGAGTAGATTGATTTCACCTTCATGATGAAAAATATCAAAGATCTTAGTACACAGTGCAGACACCATGGTTCCCTAGGAGTGTGGCAGCATACAGCACATACAGTGGTTACTGTTGGACATTTCAGAATGTCATCTCAAATGATGGGGTTTTGTTCCCCAGTGAGACAAACAGCACATGCTGGGAGCACATGGGTGTATGCACACAGACACTAACACTGAGAAAAAGCCACTGATCTATCACATGTCAAACCCATCTTTGCACAGAATGCAAATATCGATGCATTAACATTCCTAGAGTTAATGCTGACCTGGACTGTTAGCTCAATGAAAAAGGAATATGCATCTTTACAAAAGAAGAAGAGAAAACACATCTTACTGTTACTGCTACAATCCTACCTTAAGCTTTCTGTACTGCCTATCGAAGGGACAGTGCAACTACAGCTAGAGGCTCATCAAATTCATTACTAGTAAAATGTCAGGCGACCATACCCATCAACATTGCGATGCACACACATTACTCGTATTACACAATTACATCAGTCTTATTACACACTCACATCACCTTATTACATGTTTACATTAAACTTATTACAGACACACATCAACCGTACTGTACCCAAACAGAACAAGGCTGAGAGCAACCAAAAGCTCCACTGGAATACACAGACTGGCAGATGCTCTCCTCTTGTTTAAAGTGAAACTGTTAAAAGCTTGAATTAGAAAGCTGCCGTCCTATACATGTAGCTGGATGCTACTTACCTGCAGCTTAACCTGGTTTACTGGCAACACAAACTAAATACATTTCATTTTATAATGACTGCTGTGCTTATGTCTCATATGCAAATCAGATTTTTATATAACACACAGGTCCCTGAAAAGCAGTGAATTACTGATGTCATTGTGCTGATATTAATGTCACAGTTATCCCACTGAGTTTATACTGATGTCACAGTTATGCTGTTGTATTGATATTGATGTCACAGTGATGTCAGTATGTTGATGTTGATCTCACAATGTAATATACACCCATGCATGTGTGCTGCTCTGAAGCTTAATAATCCTGACTCTGCTCCTCTGTGGAGGGGCTCCAGCACATTATGGAGTTTATATGAGACACTAAAGAATTTCAAATGAGCATGTTGCAGAACTTCATAAGAAAAACACAGATTTTGCAACATGCATTCCTGCTACACTAAAAATGATGAGAAACAGTGAAGTGTGTTATAGTTTGAGAGCCTCAGAGTAAGAATGTGGCCCACGCCAGCTCTACAGACCGTGACAGGTCACCACTTACAGATCCAATACTGCCCTACATTCGTCTGAAATGCCAAACACACCGTGGACACAGTTTAGTTAGGAGGGGGGAAGTGCAACGCTCAATAATTAATTTAATTGGACATAATTACTAGATCAATACCATCCTATCAGCTTGGCAGTCTACTTCTGTGTTTATTCATTGCTTGAAATGTCATTGGTGCTGCTGTGCACATCTGACCGTTTGGAAAACACTGATACTGTAACTGATGCAGCTCACAGCATGTACGCTTGGATCTGAAACATAAACAGTTATAAATGAATGTATATATAAATGAATGTATTTGAATATGATCATAATGCAGGAGTGTAATGACCCCTGAGTCTCTCTCAGCTCAGATGCGTCTCTGCCTCCCTGAGACGCCTCAGAGAGGACAGTAATTGAAGTAGACGGTGCTTACTTAGCACATCAGGAATTTCAGTTGGAAAGGTCAGGGAATCGATTTTGTCAATGGAGCTAAAGAAACCCCATGTTTGAAAATAGCCATGTTTTGAGGGGTTACTGGGGTTCAGAGACACAGAGTTCTCTGTGAGGGAAAGAGCGCCTCATCATCCACACTGCAGCTCTGAGGCAGTCCTCCGTTTTCTTGTCCACTGGTGTTCCAGTTCTTTGTCCAGGCCTGCTTTACTGTCTCCTTGGATCACAATGGATAATTCACTACTTTAGTAGATCTATCTAATTTACTGTTTTAAAGGATAGAGAACCAGCTGGTTGTCTAACTAGCCACGAATCTACCAATCAAGGTGGCTAAATTCTGAATTCATCAGCGCTTCTCCAGATTTTTTTAACCAGCCTCATGTAGTTCATGCATCATTTCTGACAGCGTTACAGTGGACTGTGGGCTCCTGGACGTTTGTGTCACGGTGAGATTTCTGAAGGAGACTGAGTTCCTCATGCAGTATTGGCTGGACTGAGCTGCTGCTGGACTCAGTCCTGCTGCTGTGTGAGGAGCAGGAGAGCTCAGGGCACAGAGAGGCCCCTCCCCACTGCGCCTTCAGCAACGCTCAGTCCCTGTGCCTTCAGCGACGCTCAGACCCTGTGCCTTCAGCGACGCTCAGACCCTGTGCTCAGACCCTGTGCCTTCAGCGATGCTCAGACCCTGTGCTCAGACCCTGTGCCTTCAGCAGCAGACCCTGTGCTCAGACCCTGTGCCTTCAGCAGACCCTGTGCTCAGACCCAGACCCTGTGCTCAGACCCTGTGCCTTCAGCGACGCTCAGACCCTGTGCTCAGACCCTGTGCCTTCAGCGACGCTCAGACCCTGTGCTCAGACCCTGTGCGCTCAGACTCTGTGCTCAGACCCTGCGCCTTCAGCGACGCTCAGACCCTGCGCCTTCAGCGACGCTCAGACCCTGCGCTCAGACCTTGCGTGTGCAGATCAGGATCGGTTCACTTGTAAGCAGGACGTTTTAATTAGAGCTGCTTTAATACCGCTGCCCCTCTTTTCAGCAGCGTGAGCGATAAGGGGCTGCCACTCAAAGCTCCCAGCGCAGGGTCACTGAGAGATAACCGCTTCCCAGCCCCTCTTTAGCACTCTTCCACCTGAGACCCGCTGGAGAGCTGCAGCAGGAGCCGGACAGGCAGCGTTTTCCCGAGCTTTCCAGCACAGAGCTCTGCAGCACACACACTCAGCCCTGGGGCAACAGCAGGCTGCAGGAAATATGTAATTGCTCCCAACAGTCTACAAACAGCCACAGGATTGGCCCCCTGTGACAGATGGGAACCTATTCCCCACATCAGTCTGGGCCCATTCCCCCTCCCCCAACCCCCCGCTTCATCAGGCTGCCATCAACAGACGAGTCCATCAGGCAAAGGCTGGCTGCAGGAGCCCTGTCATTTCAGCAGCCAGAGAGAGGCTTTTTACCAAGGGCAGGCAATGACACTCAGATCTGCACAGCGGCTGGGGCAGCGGGCAGGCTCAAACTCTGCATGCCTCTTGCTCTTAATCTCTCTGTCTCACTCTCTCTCTCTCTCACACACACACCATCTCAGCCCTCTATCTGTGCATTACTCCGTGGAACAGCTGCTCCCAGCCTCACGCACAGACAGTAACAGCAGGATTGCTGCTGAGAGATCAGACCCAACACACTCACCAGCCACAGCTTGTACAAGGAAAATAATGTGATAACTGTACATGGTATCATATTATAAATATAAGATAATGCATATCTGCCAAAAGCAATGGTATCACTGTACTCCTTCACACTACACGAGAGGGAGCAGCCTTTCTGCTGCTCTGGGGTGTCATTGCACCCGTTCACTGCTGCTGGCGCTCAGTACGGCTGGACTGATCTTTACAGAGGGAGGCCACAGAGGGAGCGCAGCTCACAGCACACAGCAGACTCTCAGAGCATCAGGGTCTCACAGTCTCACAGCCGATTGGCTGGAGAAGGACAGCAGAGACACGCCCCCTTGCTTACAGGGCAGCGGAAAATCTCTCCAAACAGAACATTTCTGTGAGAGAATCGCGCCCAGCACTTCTACAGTCCCAGACCAATGACAGGCCAGCCACACCTCCAGGAGAGCAGTCTGTGCTTGAATTTGTCTGCGATGTTCCTGTGATGCTTTTTAAGATATTGAGTAATTCTCTGATAATGAGGGTATAACAGGTCAGAACTTATTTTCAACTGACTCTCCAGGTTAAATAAATATTAATAACATGCAGATCAGGAATTAATACAGTTTGTATCAACTACTCATCTGCAAAGTTGTCTGTCCAATGAGCTTGAGCTGGTCTGGATGAACAGTTGATTAGTTCCCTTCAGGTGCTGACAGTACAATGAACAAAAATGCAAATAAATGATTGTGAATATAATGACTGAAATTGTACCAGCTCTGACTGACGCATTTGTAAGCTTCTGATACAGTACATCAGTGAATAGATACCTCAGATGAGCTTAAGGACACATACAGGTTGCTCTTTGCGCCAGGTGCTTTACTGTATGATCACTATACCTCCATAGCTTACTGTGTCAGTACTGTATTACTGTACCTCCACAGTTTACTGTGTGATCACTTAATATGTGTTACAGTGAAGTGCTGGTTCTGTCATGATAATCTATAAGATTAATTTGACTCTTTTAATTTCATTTTATAGTGGACGTTGTTACTGCACCCCAGGCAAAATCCAGCTTCAAAGCATTTGTTCCATTCACTATCCAGAGCTTCCAGCATTTCCCACAGAGGGAGAAAGAACACTGTGCATTCCACTGATAGAGCTGAACAGCTGAATATCTTAGCTCCTGGGCAGACAAATATTGCAACAACTATATAAACAGCACTGATCAAACAGAAGAAGCCGGAATGTTCATCATGTCCGAGCATTGTGGAAAGGCCCAAATGCAGCACACTTCCTGAACAGAATCCACAGGAGTGTAAAACGCTGCGCACTTCCTGAACAGAATCCACAGGAGTGTAAAACGCTGGGCTGCTCATCTCCTTGCCTCCCGGTTCACTCGAGCGATGCATTCCTGGAAGTAAGGAGTGCAGTGAGAGGCGCGTGTGCCCTTTTCTCACACGCCCCTTACCCTTACTGTCAGAATTTCCTGTCAAAATTCACTGAAGGTCAGAAGGTCCCTTAAGGTTTTTCTGTCCAAAAATCCCTAAGACTCACATTCTAGGCAGACATGTCTGTGCGCATTGCAATGCGCTTTTCATGGCTACCACTCTTTTGAAATGACATGTAGTGCGATTTAACATCATGAATATTCATAGAGGGGCGTGCATACGCTTGCTCTGACAGTGATATTCATCATGGCTGTCTCTGTACTGTGTGCCTCAGATACGCCGCAGATTAAACATCACCTCATTAACATCCTTTATTTTACTCGTTATACAGGCAATCTTTCTGCAGAACTCTTATTACAAAAGTTGCCATTTGTGTTTTTATCACGTTGGCCTAGGACTATGAAATAGCTTAGTCTGATAGGCAGCCATTTAAGCCATTCAAAGCTATAGTATGTACTGTATTAGAAATTTTAAAAAGGACACTACATATTAGTAATGAAAGAGCTGGTTCTACATGCAAAAAGTCAAGCTAAATAGCCAATCAATTATTTTTACATTTATTCACCTACTTATCTAACTGGCTCTACTATTTGAAACAGCCTGAATAAAAAGCTTCCTCAGTCAAACGACGGTAGCGGTGTCCCCTCGAATCAGAGACCCAATCTCCAACCGCTCTCTGCAATGTCATGGCGCCTACCTGGTGAAATGATCGAGTAACGCTTACGGCTAAAATCATGCGCATCATGTGGGTCAACGTGGACTAATAGCAACAGTGCAGCTGGAGCAGGGACACGTGGACACACCCCCTCATGAATATTCATGAGCAGCCTGTTGTCAGCACGGTGCTTGTCATTTCAACAGTGATTTGTTAGTCGCTGAAATGGTCCGTTCACATCGTCACATGCATTGAAATGTTAGTCTGGAATGTGAGAGTTAGTAACCGCGGAAACTGTGACAGTTTGCCAAATTTGCCATTAAGGGTTAAAACGCACTACAGTGAGAGCATGGGTGCCATTCACTTGCATTGTGGAACTTCATGTCTGCACTCCTTGGTGCCTGCAATGCAATGGTGCAAAGGTGACAGAATTTTCAGCAGTAAAACAGGCAGTTTTGCCTCTTGTCATTCTATTGTCTTTGCTTTCACTTCCTGAATGGAATCCACAGCAGTAAAAACAAGACTTTCCATTCCTGTGATTTACATATGAATCCTATCTATCTTCAGGTTTATTTCTTCTGTCCTACTTGCTTCCTTTATTCATCTCTGCATAATTCTAGCCAGGTATTACACCCTGACGAGGATCCACGGGGACTGAAACGCTGTCCGTGTGATTTACATGCGCAAATAAAACCGCTGGAGGGGAACAGAGCAGTGTGGACACTCTGCTGCTCTCTCAGTGGGAGGAACACTGCATCACAGGATGCCTTTCACTGCATATGGCGTCAGAGGCACAGAGGCAGCCCACAGACCCTGAGCAAAACCCAGCGCAGCCGTTACGACAGCAGTAAAGGCTCTGATTACAACACGTTACAGGCCGGCTGACCTGCAGCCCTGACGCAGCCCCACGCTGGCTGCAGGGACACGCACACACTGCTCCTCCCTCCTGTTTCCTGTGCAGGAGTCTGATCAGCACGTTCCCCAGGGCTGGGCAGCGTCTTACAGAGCAACCTGTTTCAGAACGAGAGGAATCAGCAGCACTTATCTGCAGCTCTCAGGTGCTCCATCCACCTGCCCGAAACGCACCGTACACCCCCCGCCAAACTGTGAGATCCATCAGAGTCATCATCATCCTCATCACCCTCATCACCCGCATCAACAAAGTCATCCTCATCATCATCATCCTCATCAAAAGAACACTGACAGTGGGGTTATCTGGCTAATGGCTGCCACATAAACTGATAACTGAGCAAAATCCAAAGGGGAATCTTCACTTTTAACAATAAACCACATTGGTTTGCACTGTATGCACACATAATGAACTAATATTTAATTTTACATTTTACCTTACTAACCAGGCATACATACACACTATTTCAGCTCAGAACAAACATTCTGATATAGTCAGTATGGTCTCACACACATTATTAAAAAATAATACTGAAAGAAAAAATGTAATACTAATTAAGATCTAACCAAAATATAATGATGAACATGTCCAGAACTACAAGGTATCTTTGCCAAAGTTGTCAATCTCGAAAAGTAACAGATGCTTTAATTCCCTGATCGCAGTGAACAGTGGAAAGAGCAGCACTGTGCAGAAACAGACCTGATCTCAGAGTTTCCTCCAGTGACAGTGAGTCTGAGGGACTGTGTATAAATGAGGTGACACTGGTAAGCATGCCCTACTCACACACCATAGAGCACAGTGCTCCAGTGAGAAGAATCTCTACACACTTCCTGCTACACTAAAACACAAATGCTAGCCAATACTCTGACAGGGCAAAGATGCATGTTCTACTTAATTACAATAATTTCATGTGGTTTTACTTCTAATGACAAATTACCTTGAAAATTGCCAGTCAATAGCAGAGGAGTCACTCTTATTTTCACACAATTATCAATCATTTCCCACTCCACTTGCTTAAGACCAGAAATGAGCAGGATTAGTTAGACTGTAAAGGTTCTGCTCTGGAAATATCTGTTTCTGCAGTACTTTAATGGCATGCTAATTTAAAACAGGAACACTCTGCTCAGGGATGCTGTCTTTGACTGGAAAACCACTCAGTACAGGTTTATTCATCAATGGTGTCAGCGTTTTTGTCAGGTTTAGTGTTACTATAAACATTTATGAGGCCCTCTCTTCACTTTTCACAGAAAAAGACCACTTCTAGATCCATTTATGCCAAGTAAACCCAGCTAGCCACCCATACTATCTAAAACAGAAGCACTGTAGCTAAGTCCATAAATCATGACGGTAAATTCTAAGACAGCAACCAATTTATTAGATTACATTTCATTTTAATGAATGTGTGTAAGTGAGTGAGTGAGTGATGTAACTATTTACAAGTATTATAATGACTACTATACCCCAAATGTTAATATTTTGTGTTTAATCTCACCGTATGCCAGTGTACTAATCTCTCGTTCTTAGTTTTGGTACTACTATTGCTGACACACCTCTACAATAAAAAACACTAAATGCACTACACATGTAGCTGGAGTTAAAATGAGTTGATGGTGTCAACTATGATGTTTCACAGAATCAAATCATTTTGATATCAACTTAAAGAGTATTTAGGGATTATTATTCATTGGTGAGCCAATCAGTACCAAAACATGGCCTAATGATGACCACACTGCTGGATGAGTGCATTTCAGAGGGTAATAGTCTCTCTGGACATTAACAACCTTTTAAAAGCCTGTGAGGAGAAAAAACATTTCTGTGATAAAGAGAAGTGAGGTATGAGCTCATGATTCATAAGAGGTTTTTTGAAGAGCTGTTAATGGAGGGCAGGATGCCCAGGCTCCGCCCACTCCCGGGGAAATCACATTACAGGAAATGAAGCCTGAAGCCTTCCCCTCCAGCAGTTCATCCGTGGGGAAATTACTATCACAGTTAATGCATGCTAATGCAGACTGCGAGTTACTGTGTTCATATGCAGGTACTCACACACACACACACACACACACACACACGCACGCATGCACACGCGCGCGCACACACACACACACACACACACACACACTCACACACACACACGCACACACACACACACGCACGCACGCACACGCGCACACACACACACACTCACACACACAGACTCACACACGCACACACACACACACACACACACACACACACACACACACACACACACACACACACACACGCACACACACGCGCACACACACACACACTCACACACACACACACACGCACACGCGCACACACACATACGCCCTCACGCGCGCACACACACACGCACACGCACACGCACGCACGCACACACATGCCCTCATGCGCGCACACACACACACACACACACACACACACACACACCCTCACGCCCACATACACACACATGCCCTCACGCACACACACACACATGCGCGCACGCATGCACACACGCACACACACACGCCCTCATGCACACACACGCGCACACACACACACACGTGCGTGCGCACGCACACACACACACACGCGTGCGCACACACACACACACAGCTCAGGATCCAGTGAGCCCACTCCCCTCCCTGTGTCGTCTTTATAACACAATGACCTGCAGGGGAGCACACCCTTCCCCCAGTTCCCACATAAATATGCACTGCAGAATAAAGATGTGAATATTAATATTTTGACCTTGTATTGACATGACCAACCTACCAACCAAAGCAGGTTTACATTGTTCTCAGGCCTGGGAACAACGTAAAGCTGCTTTGTGACAACTTGTGCTGTAAAAAGCGCTATACAAATAAAATTGAATTGAACTGAATTGATGTGACGTGTCTTTCTCTCAGGCGAGCAGGTGGTTCCCATAAACACACGCAGGTGGGGGCTGGTTACTGCACATGGCAAACCTTCGATCCCTGGAGGCGCAGGTCTCTAATCCATGTTGAAACACAGGAAGACGAGTGTCTCAGGTGCCCACACAGCTGTCCTGATCTCTGCACTGCAACACAGAGAGACAACGAGAACGCTTACTCACCACATACTCACAGCATACTCACTCACAGTATACTTACAGTCTACTCACTGCATACTGACAGCTTACTCTCAGCTTACTGCATACTCACATACTCTTAGCATACTGACTGCATACTCACTCCCCTGATCATTTGCACAGAGAAGATCTCACTCTATAACTCTTCTGAAGGTGTCTCACAGTCACTGCGTTTTGTTTGCCACAACAAACAATTGAAAGCAAATGGTGTTGAGCCTCAGGAGAGGAGCTGCTCGCCAGGGAAGATCATTTCACTGATGGCACCATCTGTGTCTCTGGCACCGCAGCCATGTGACCGGTGCCATCAGGCCGGCGCGCAGCTCTGACCCATTACTCATGCCACTGATCATATTCTCACAACATTAAACTCAAACTCAACCTTTCCATCTCCCCTTTCTCTCCCCCAAGAATGTGCAGACAGCCATTCTCTCCATGTGTTCAGAGAATCCAAATATCACATCTGCCTCAGCCCAGCGGGTGGGGGACAGCTCTCTCCCTGACAGGAGGACCAGCAAAAACAGACTGGAGCGAGGAGGACACCCCCATGAGCCAATGCAGGGGAGGGGGGTCTTACCTAACAATCCCACAGAGTCATGGGTAGAAATAAACTCATCAATCAACAGTGATGGACTCCACAGCCAGTGAGTTTGAATATGAGGATATCACACACGCAAACCTCAGTGGCAGCCAACGGTAATACGTTGAGGATAAGATCACACAGCAGTAACAGCAGCAGCAGCAGCAGCAGCAGTAACAGCAGCAGCAGTAACAGTAACAGCAGCAGTAACAGCAGCAGCAACAGCAGCAGCAGTAACAGCAGCAGTAACAGCAGCAGTAACAGCAGCAGTAACCGCAGTAACAGCAGCAGCAGCAGCAGCAGCAGCAGCAGCAGCAGCAGTAACCGCAGTAACAGCAGCAGCTGCTGCTATTAACATATACAATTATAATTGTATATGTTAACAAATACTATCTGGGTTTATTAATAATTCTTGATTGATTAGACTCAATAAGTCAAAACAAACAGATTAATATGATTCCCTCTTTAGTCATTACTGTTCATTCAGAACTGAGTTACTAAAGTCAGAAGAAACGGCAAATATAAGGGAATAATTTATCGAATACATCTAACATCATCACATTTAAAGTGTTGAAAGGCTGAGGAGGGGTATCGTTTTCTGAAACACAAGCGGATCATTGAACGCTGTTACTCAACACACTGGAGGGTTGGTCTCAACATGCAACACCTGCTCTGCTCAGCATCACGGATTCCCTGCACATTCCTCAATAAATTACATAACTTTACACATTTAATAGATTTACTGCATTCATCAAAGCAGCAAAGTACTGATCAGAGGAAAGCTAAGCAGACAGTCAGAGATCCATAAAATACATGCAATTAATGCACTCTCTGAACCAATACAGCAAAGCTAAGGCAAATAAATTCAATAATGCACTTTTAAGTGCTTTACAAAGCTTCCAGGCTCGAAATAGATATCAAAGAATTTCCAGCATCTGGTGGTTCAGACAAGCCTCACATTCCCAGGACTCTGCCCTGACCTGAGGCCTCTCCAATCTCCCATACCACTGCATTACAGCTTCCCAGTAAACAGCTTAAATCATCCCTTAAATAACTGTCATAAAGGTGTAGATCGATCAGGAGAGTGTATACTCATGGAAAGAGCCCAAATGGATCTTCACCACTGAAACACTGTAGGATTTATGTAATATGAAAACAGGGATTCCTGCTCTTCATCTTTTGAGGATTTTTGCAAACACTCTGTGGATTTCTCAGGGATCTAACACAGCTTATAATTCCTCATGGATCAAGTGAATGTTGTGATTTCCTGGATCCCGGACATCTGTACATTTTCTATCGTCACTCGGTGCCCTATACACCCCCACCCCGTCTCTGTGAGCCAATCACAGACAGGCCTTCCTGAGGGGCTGGCCTTCTCCAGGCTGGATGGAGCTGCAGCTGAGGGCTGCCCCGGCAGCACTGACCTCCCTGCTGCTACGGTGCCCTGTGCACATGATGAGCTTAGCAGCAGAGGAGAGAGATTCCCTTTATCAACCTGGCAGCGAGGAGGAGATGACAGAAACTGACTGCTGGAAAGATCAGACCTGGAGGCACACAAGAGGAAAAAAGAGCTTGATGACCCTCCATCCTGTCAGCACCCTTTTGGCTATCAAACTCAAATATTAAGTCACTACGTCCTTGTACAGCACATATTTCTAACAGCACTTTCTGCAAGTACATTGCCTGCTGGGTAGCAAATGGCCCATTAGCAATTAGCTTTTACAGACACAACACAGATGTGCACTTTCAGAACAGACAGATTTGGTTAGAAATCACTCACTCCTAATTTACCATCATTATACTGTGTGTGACCCGTCCAACTGTGGATCACTGTGCTTACAGTGAATCATATCACCATCACATAAGGAATCATTATTGTGTTTTAAAAATGTTTAAAATGATTTGAATGAGGTCCAGATGTTTACATTATACATTCAACATCTACAAAAAAGATGTGTGATTTATTTATTTACATATATTTTTTCCAGGTATTTTCTTCCTTTTCATCTATTATTTTGTCATGAACTTTAATCATTAAGTTGGAAACTGCTAGCATCTCATTTTCATGGAAGAAGGTAGCAATTATTCTACAAGTACATTGAGACGAATCCTACTGCTGTATTCAACGGATTCTTTCTATTGGATTATTCATGATTTGGTGATAGCATCATTTTCCAAGTAGCTGTAGGGCATGTTTAAAAATACACACTAACTAGTGTAGTGCAAATGGCATTTTAAAATAAATCTAGTACAATTTGGTTTGTTCATTTTGTACCAGCTGTACAGGGCAACCATGCCCGAGGGTTAAGAATTCATCCGTTTGGAAAAAGTTTCATCATATCCCTCCAACTTATATTTGACAAAATGAGAATTCCATCTCAGCTGCTTTACATAAGCGCATTACGATGATATACTGCACGTGCTCTAAACAAAATAACATCCGCCCTTGGATCAGTGCATCACACTGATTCCCACACAAAGCATACCTATCCATATCTGACACACCACAGTTACTACCATACAAAGAGCCAGGTTCAATCTAACAGCAATGCAGTTCATCAGGAACTCTGGGGGAAAAAATGAAGTCGTTGTTGTTGTATTTTAATTATATATATTATTTAAACCATGCAATTTTTGACACGCAAATCAGGAATAAAATAAGATGCTTAAATTTGTTTATGAATCTCTCAAAATGTAACACTGCTTTATTAAAGTTAGTGAAAGCACTCTGTGGGCGGACTGACTCGGGCACTCCGAGAGGCAGGTCCCAGAGAGCACACAGAGCACGGGCTGATCCTGGGGTCTTCAGGAGGAGCACACATCAGCTCAAACCACGAGGCTCTCATAAAACACTCTACTGAAAAATGTCCAGTCTTTCTGTTGCAATGTTTCGGTTACATTTTCCCGCTTGCTCTTTGAACATTGAACAGTGTTGCTGGGTTTTATAACTTAACTTGCAGTAATTTAATGAGATACCTTTTAGTGATGGTATCTCTGAATGGTAATTCTGAACACTTTCAGAGTAAAAATGCACATGCCTGCTTTTAGTGACTAAGAGAGAACTATCCTCAGTGCATCACTGGGCAACAAAAGAGCAGAGACAAAAATACCCAGAAAATTCTACACACCTTACCAAAATACCCTGAGATTTCCACACACTGAAACTGGACCTTAGTCCTGGACCAGCACATACGGTCAGCTAAGAATTGTGCCACCTGGAATTGTGCCACCTCATTGGTAAAGAATTAAAGGAGGAACAGACTCATACCAACACACCCAGAGCATTGCACAGCCTTTTCAAAAAGACAAAGCATTTTCCACCTACTTTCCCCAGCACAGGTATACAAAGACAGTCAGTCACAGAGTCCCTGAATCAGAGGAGCAGCACAGGGACAGCGAGGGAAGCCATTCGACTGGTAAACTGTGGCTGCGACTGAGACAGAGAGGACAACAATGTGCCCTGGAGCAGAATGCACACACACACACACACGTGCGCACGTGCACACGCACATGCACACACACACACACACACACACACACACACACACACACACACACACACACACACACACACAGACGTACACACACACACACACACACACACACACACACACACACACACACACACACACACACACACGTGTACACACACATACACAAACACATTAGCTGTAGCATTCACTCTTAGAAGAAAGGCAATGTTACTGTTTGCCATGATCACTTGAGGTGAGCATTGTAAGGGACAGTAATGATCTCACAGACTGAGACAGATCAGTGGAACGCTCTAATGCTAACAGGGGCATGCTAACAGGCGTTCTTTCAACTCATCAGTTTATAGCAGAAATGACCGTGCTTTCTGCCAGACACAGAGCAGGGCAGGGTGTGTATTGGGCTAACGAGGAATCTCTGCAGTCTGGAAAGATATTGTTTTTCAAACTGACAGACTGTTTTTATTCTCCTTCAGCCAAAGTTGTCATGTAGCGTTGGTGTGCGTTTCCCAGGAGCCTGCCGCTCTCTGCTCACACACAGTCACAGGAAGGGATGAAGACTCATTAAATCTGCTGGCTTTTTGCTGCACGCTAGTATGGAGACGACTTATTTTTAATCAGAGCTTCAGGTCCTAATGACTCTGGATTTCTGTACCAAGGAAAGATACCGGGCTGTGCTTATCTGCACATACGCACACACGCACGCACGCACGCACGCACACGCGCACACGCGCACACGCTCATACATGCACAGATTGTTCTTTTTTTTTACCATGCAAGTTGTTTTCCCCTGCGTCCTCAGCAAGGCAGTGACCAATCCCGGAACAGTATGAAGGCAGTGACCAATCCCGGAACAGTATGAAGGCAGTGACCACTCGGGCCGCTTGTTGAAATAGGCCACATGCTGTGAAGCTGCAAGATGCGCTCGTTGCGCTCGTTGCGCTCGGTGTGAGCGGTGCGGTGCGCTCGGTGTGAGCGGTGCGGTGCTCAGTGTGGCGGTGCGCGTGTGCGCTCGGTGCGCTCAGTGCGCTGGTGCTGCGGTCGGTGCGCTCGGTCGGAGTGCGCTCGGTGCGCTCGGTGCGCTCGGTGTGAGCGGTGTGAGCGGTGCGCGCGGTGTGAGCGGTGTGAGCGGTGCGCTGCGCGCTCGGTGCGCTCGGTGTGAGCGGTGTGAGCGGTGTGGGGGTGTGCGTGCGCTGTGTGCGCTCGGAGCGGTGCGCTCGGTGCGCTCGGTGTGAGCGGTGCGCTCGGTGCGCTCGGTGCGCGGTGTGGAGCGTGCGCTCGGTGTGAGCGGTGTGAGCGGTGCGCTCGGTGTGAGCGGTGCGCTCGGTGCGCTCGGTGTGAGCGGTGTGAGCGGTGCGCTCGGTGTGAGCGGTGCGCTCGGTGCGCTCGGTGCGAGCGGTGTGAGCGGTGCGCTCGGTGTGAGCGGTGTGAGCGGTGCGCTCGGTGCGCTCGGTGCGAGCGGTGTGAGCGGTGCGCTCGGTGCGGCGGTGTGAGCGGTGTGCGCGGTGTGCGGAGCGCCGGTGGGCGGTGTCCGGTGTGGAGGTGCGGCGGTGAGCGGCGCTCGGTGTGGCGGTGTGAGCGGTGCGCTCAGTGTGGCCCGGTGTGAGCCAGTGTAGGCAGTGTGAGCGGTGTGCGCGGTGTGCGCGGTGTGAGCGGTGTGGCGCTCGGGTGGGCGGTGTGCAGTGTGCGCGGTGTGCGGGGTGCGCTTCGGTGTGAGCGGTGTGAGCGGTGCGCTCGGTGCGCGGTGAGCGGTGTGAGCGGTGCGCTCGGTGTGAGCGGTGCGCTCGGTGTGAGCGTTGTGAGCGGTGCGCTCGGTGTGAGTGGTGCGGTGCGAGCGGTGCACTCGGTGCGCTCGGTGCGAGCGGTGCGAGCGGTGCGCTCGGTGCGCTCGGTGTGAGCGGTGCGCTCGGTGTGAGCGTTGTGAGCGGTGAGCGGTGCGCTCGGTGCGCTCGGTGTGAGCGGTGCGCTCGGTGTGAGCGTTGTGAGCGGTGCGCTCGGTGTGAGCGGTGCGCTCAGTGTGACCCCAGCCAGGGAGACGCATTAAACGCAGTATAGAGATAACGCGCTGCTGGTGAGTCCAGTCTCGGCTGCAGGGAGCCGATAAACGCATCTGAATTCCAAGCTCATTCCAGCCTGGAGCCGCCATCCCTCTGCAGGTACAGACAGCTGAGTGCCTCACCATTCACAGCACTCAGCAAACCGGGGGACTGACACCAGCACCAAGAACCACATCACCAGCACCCGGACTCAGAGAGAACCACATCACCATCACCAGCACCCGGACTCAGAGAGAACCACATCACCAGCACCCGGACTCAGAGAGAACCACATCACCATCACCAGCACCCGGACTCAGAGAGAACCACATCACCAGCACCCGGACTCAGAGAGAACCACATCACATCACCAGCACCCGGACTCAGAGAGAACCACATCACCATCACCAGCACCCGGACTCAGAGAGAACCACATCACCAACACCCAGACTCAGAGAGAATGATGTCACAGACAGTGCCGGGCACTTAGCAGGAATCAATCACACACCTCAGCATCTATAAGCACAGACACACCAGCAGTACTGTCAGGAGACAGTTAATTGCTTTGAAGCAATCAAATAACACATATTTTCATAACTTCCAAACAGACAGGACTGAAATAATACCTAAACATATGAATAAACAGACAAAAATAAACAAAATGAATCACTTAAACATTTTGAAATGACTGATCCATATCACCATACACATGCCCAATGTAAAAAAGAATATTTTGAGAAAAAAAGAAATATTTTGGATCAGGGTCATAACATAGTTATAAGGGCTATGGAAATAGTTTAATTAAAGACAAATAACAGACAAATTTTTTTGGGAAGAGAGAGCTTCAAAGGAGAGGTGTAAAATGCCACAGACCTAAAGAGCACTGGGTTACTGGCCTGTAAAACGAAAGGGACAGTAATTTATCAGAGTTTAGTGGTCGAGCAGGAAGGGGCTGAGAAAGGGAAGTGTTGTGATTGGAGAGAGGGCCGGTGGAAGGGGGCCAGAGCCGCGGCAGCACAGAACAGATTCATTTAGCCGTCTGCAGCTCTGAATGGCAGCCGCGCTTCCTCTGATCCGGCTGCGGCCGTGACCGCAATGCTAACACACCCGGCCCTGCGTCCAGCCCCTAAATCAGCACAGCCACACGAGAGCTGGCTCTCACAGCGGAGCGGCAGCAGCGCCGCGCCCACCCTGCAGGGGGCGCTGTAGAGCAGCATCCGCACGCATGCTCCCACAGAGAGCTCAGCGCTCGCATCCACTCACACAAACCTCCACGCTGCATTGCCACTTTCATTTTTTTCTCCATACATATATTAATCAAATGAATAAAATTATATACTTTTAAAAATCATTGAAATTATTTAATGAGTAATCTTTTATTATGAACAATTCTCTGAAGTACAGCCCACAAGGCTGAGGTTTGGTGCCTGTTTGTGGGGAGGGGCCTGCAGAGTGGGCAGTGACCAATCCCATCGAGCTGTATCGGCCCAGAGCGAGAGAGTGAGAGACAGAGGCAGCAGAGAGAGACAGCAGTGAAGCCACAAGCACAGAGACACAAATGAGACAAGCGAGAATGCTGGAGACCAAGAGCAAAGGGCAGCTTTTCCATTCGCCCAGGTTTGCTATTCCACCTTCAGAGCTTTGATGTAAGTCTGCTATTTCTCATTGAGGTTTGTTATTTTTCTGGTGGACCAATGATGACGAAAAGAATTCTCTGCCCTGGCCATTTGTTGTTTTTTAACAAATACTTGCCAGTCTGCACATCAGAAAACTTAACTCCCAGCCTCCAGTCCAAATGGTCCTGATCCAGATCACATCAGTGGTGTATGACACATGCATTAATTACCATTTCAGAATTGCTTTCAGCTCTGTGACCCTGCTAGCTAACTCTTGCTCGCAGATAAAAATCCAGCTAAAACAGTGACATTTTCAATGGTTCCACATTAGCTTGTTCTGTATTGCATTGCTCACATGGATACCTGTGACTTTTAACAGAAACATTTGTGCTGAATTACTGTAATGTACTGGTTGTTATTTTAGCAAATTTCAGCAATGTACTACAGTGTATCAAATGGTGTATTGAGCAAGTCTCAAACCTGGCAGACATTTCAAACTGCTCAGACCTTCCTGACAGATTGCCAAGAAACAGTGGCTAGCCTTGGCTTGGAACCATGACAGTTCCACCAGCATGTACAAATGGCCCAATATATTTATTTTAAAAGCTTGTAAATCTAAGAGTACAAGGTGTATCCGCAAACCCTAGCCAAGAAATACATGTTGGATATAGCGCTATAACTTTGGGGTACATTGAAAGCTATATGAGAAATTTGTTTTTAATATTTGTGTAGGAAACTATCATATAAATGTTTGCAAAGTACAAGGATCCTCAGAGACTTCATTATTATTGCCATGTTTCATATGCAAAGTAAATCTGATTTATGAGAAGCTGCTTTTGGAACCTCTTCATAAAAACCTTCTGCAGAATGAAGCCGGTGACAGTGTCTCACGCACTGACAGCAGCTGCATGTGTGACTCTTGTTTACTAAACATGTGAGTCTTAAACTCAAAGGTGTTCAGTTAGGAGCTGCCAGCTCCCCGCCAGCGACCTCCTCAGCACTGACTGTATATTCCACATCACAGGACACAAACACAACGCGAAGCAGCCTAATAGGCCGTGAAAGATAATCAGCATCATGAGCTCTCTAAAATATATTTGTACTTGTGTGTTAACATGTTTAAATTATTCTCTCATTTATTCCGTACGTCCCTCAGGTGAGAAATGCAAATTAAAGAATGTCTCATGGCAACAAAACAAAATGGTATCGATGTAAAAGGTTTTGAAAGCATTCATGAAACATGACAGCAACCATTTCATTAAGCAAAGCCCTCACTCCAATCAGAGAACGCCTTCAGCTGCTGAGTAAATTACATGTCACACTCTCTCCAGGAAAAGCCGCTTTACCGCCTTTCAGGAAAATCCATCTTGATATTTTGGCACGCGATATTGCTTCTTTCTGTCAGTACAGGATGCAAGATTATGTGAGCTGATTCTCTCCAATAAACATCACCAAACATCCTCACCATGCAATCACTCTTATGGTAATTATACTCTATGATCATGCTTCAGTTGTGCAGGTCCCCTTATCCCATAAAGAGCTGAAGCTGGTGAAGTGTGCCATTGAAGAGGTTTGGTCACCCACATCCCTGTAAGAGAGCAGGCCACTAAAGGCTTCTACTCCACTGCTGCATGTATATTCTCACTCATTTCACCTCCTGTAGCACATCTCACAGTCAGAGATGTGGTTTGCTGTGCATATCACTGAGTTTAAAGATGGTGGTGGTATTTAAGAACTAAACTCAGTGCATTTTTTATTGTCTAACAGGCCGTTAGAGAGAAAGAACCTGAACTCCATGTGTAATGAGCGCCTGGGAGATGAACAGCCGCTATTACAGGCTGGAGTAGCCAGTGTATATCAGCAGCTAATTAAGGCACTGAGCTGGGAGAGGGACACAGGCAGATTGAGATACATCTAAGGACACTGTTATCCAGGCAAAGGCACCAGCATTTTCATGCCAAAACCTGTACTAAGACAGTCAGAACCTTAATTTGCCCTAAGCTTAAACTCACCCAAAAGACAGGGACCTCCTGTAGTTCAGTGTCTCTCTCAGTGGCACTGCTTTTTGTGTCCACTTGGTCTGGGAGAAAGTGTGTCCCAATACTGGCCCATCTTACAATTCACATCAATACATATATCATTCACATAACTACATATATATGTATCTAGAAAATAAGCATATTCTTCATGAAAATAAATGTCAGCATTTTCATAACCCAGCGGCAGGCCCGGTGGCTGTGTGTCGGCCGTACCGGACACTCACAGCGCTCAGGGAGCAGGGGACGGCTGGGGCAACGCAGGGGACAGTATCGCAGTGAGCAGGAGGAACACAGATTACATGTATTGATTTGTTCAGAGGAAGCAGCTGGTGCACAGCAGACAGGTATAAGTCACCTGAGCCCTTTCCATTACTGAGCAAAATGGAGCAGTTAAGCATCAAATCCTGAAAATTCCTCTGAACCGAGGCACCTTTACGGGAACACAGTCCGAAATCATACAATAAAATCATAACACACCTGCCTGCACAGAGCATACAGCTCCTCACACCTGGCACCTGGCACCGATCACCTCTGACAGCACCAATCACCTGAGGCACATCAACTCCAGAAGAAGATATGACCCAACCTGAAGCGCCTTAGCCAGAGAATAGACACTAATCTAATCATTTTTGGGAACATGTGTTTCCTTGGAGACAAATGTGTTACTAGACTTTAAAGAAGCTTGACAAAAGTATTTCTGTTCATGAGACATCACCATACAGCTTAAGAACTACAGAAGGACAGGTAATATTATATTTAAATCTTTATAGTAATGCTTACATGACTATAATGTTTACTAAATTAATACCTAACAATTGTTGTATGAATTGATTCATAATATTGTTGTGACATAATAGCAATTGGAATTGGTTGCTGCAGCATAAATAGTAACACATTGACCATGTTGTCTAGCCAGGTCCCCACTTCATGACGGTTAACCTCTTGCAGAGCCAGACAGGGCAATTTGAAGTGATTTATTATTTCTTGGCTCAGAGGAGACTCATTTAAAAGACACTGCAGGAGGACAGAAAATACAATTTTGAAGTGAATGTGACACACTTCCACACACAAAGGTACAGACTGAGTCCGTTTCAAAGTACTTTCATAATCAACATGCCCAGAAAACAGGCAGTGCTTGAATTAACACCGGGTGAATTTTATTGCAATATGAATATATTTCATTTTTATCTTTCCCTACTTCAGCCGAAATGTCATTAATGTCGTTTCATTAGAGGCTGTCTGTGCTATAAACTCATTTATACAGTTCCTCTTTATTATGAACCAAAACCCAGCTGAACGTCATAAAGCATCAATCCATATATCGATCACCGCTCTCCTGCAGACTCTCCCACTGCAGTGTGCGAGCTCACTCTGCTTCTGATTGGCTAAGCAGCCACAGCTGGACAAAAGGTCTGAATGCTAAGAGTGAGGATATCAGTAGCAGTCTGACATGATGATGGTTGGGTGGGGGGGCTGTGTTCTGGGTCACAGCCATTACAATCATTAGGCCCTTCGGTTCCTGAAAACCCTACACCACCGTGCAGTGCCCTGCACGTCTTGGTGGAGATTCCTAAGGCCGAGACTCCTACATCTGCCTGCAAGGAGTCTGTCTGTATATTGGTAAATATTGAAATATTGTCAAAACTGTATACACAGTAAAAACATTATGGTGCTCTCCTTGAAAATAAAGCATTAGTCCTGCAGGAGCACTGTGGCTCAGAGACTAAATGGACTGAAAGATTTCTTTTCTATTAATGCCCATTTCTGTTCTCACTGAAGTGCTTTCAGATATAAAAAACATTCCACTGAAAGCATGTTACAATATGCAAATATGTATCCTAATTAAAGTCAAAGTGACATGCTTGTCCTTATAGCATGCTGTTCTGAATGCAAGAATAATGCATCTACATTATTAAATCAGTCTTTCCCCACACTCTCATCTCCACTCCTCAGAAGCTGCTGTAACTGCAAGCCGTTTTCATGTCCGGACTTCCCACAGCTTCAGATTTCTGTCTGACCTACAATTCTCCTCTTTCATTAGTATTTAAAGAGTTTGAGGCTTATTCATCTGACAAAACCAATGCCACTTTCTGTGAAACTGCATGTCCCATGATGCTCCAGTGTGAAGTCCTGCCCACAGGCATGTAGGGCCAGATATGCACTGTGGAGACACAGCTGCATCTGGAGGAGGCTGATGGATCTTTCTCACATCCTGCAAAGGAGGGAGGCACCCCCTCTCCACAAGCTGCTGTCTTCATGGCTTCACCTGCACACTGTCTGTCTCTAATTGATTTTCTTCCACTTGGCTCTAGTTGGAATTGATTAAACTCCAGGTTAATTGCATGAGGCAAAGTTCTGCTCCACACAGAAAAAGTATTAAGTCTCAATACATGAACATAGCCATCTGTACATATACAAATATATTACTATATATTAACAATTTGTATTGTATTTAATAATATTTATATATTTATACAATTTTATTTTAAGCAGAAGCCCACATGGAAAGCACCTATTAATGTCAATCAAAGCCATGAAAGTCAGCTAGTTAGCCATTTTAAATTCATCTGTGTATGTTCGTTGTAAGGGATTAATTCAGACTTCAGAGCACTGAGTATCTTTTTGTGAGCACCTCACTTATGCATTTGTCTGTTTTTGGGATTCAGACATAACTTACACACCTATGTACCTCTTAAAACAGGTGGTACATATTTGCCTGTGATGAATACATGTAAATTGCCCTGGAGAACTACAACTCCCAGCATCCTCCCTTACAGGTGAGAGTGGGGAAATTTTATGAAGTATTCCCTGTTCTGTAGCATCCCACATGGGAAGGGGTTAGAACTCATACACACTGAGGAACTTGTCTGTGGTCAGGCCACTGGCTGGTTTTCAAAGCGGTGCTGCTCCGGGATAATGATGTCATCTCTCGTGGCACTGTGTGCTTCTTCCATTTGCAACTGCATTTTAGCAATGGGTCTATTATGATAGCCGGCGTGAAGCAGCCTATAAACTGTGTTCAGTGTAGCCTTGCTAGCTAGCTACCGTTTCAATAGTACCTAACATTACTATGCCTGAATCTGCACGCTTCTCACTCCTTTCAAACACAACAGTGTTTATATGGAAAAATAATGACACAAACTTTCAGCAGCACCTGCTCATTCAGGGCGAACTCCACCCCCAGCGTCTCCCACACACACCCCTCTCCTCTCTCACACACCCCTCTCTGCTCTCACACACACCCTCTCCTCTCTGCTCTCACACACCCCTCTGCTCTCACACACCCCTCTCTGCTCTCACACACCTCTCTGCTCTCACACACACCCCTCTCCTCTCTGCTCTCACACACACCCCTCTCCTCTCTCTCACACCCTCTCTGCTCTCACACACACCCCTCTCTGCTCTCACACACACCCCTCTCCTCTCTGCTCTCACACACACCCTCTCCTCTCTCTCACACCCCTCTCTGCTCTCACACACACCCCTCTCTGCTCTCACACACACCCCTCTCCTCTCTGCTCTCACACACCCCTCTCCTCTCTCACACACACCCCTCTCCTCTCTGCTCTCACACACACCCCTCTCCTCTCTCACACACCCCTCTCTGCTCTCACACACACCCTCTCCTCTCTGCTCTCACACACCCCCTCTCCTCTCTCTCACACCCTCTCTGCTCTCACACACACCCCTCTCTGCTCTCACACACACCCCTCTCTGCTCTCACACACACCCCTCTCCTCTCTGCTCTCACACACCCCCCTCTCCTCTCTCTCACACCCTCTCTGCTCTCACACACACATCCCTCTCTGCTCTCACACACCCCTCTGCTCACACACACCCCTCTCTGCTCTCACACACCCCTCTCTGCTCTCACACACACTCTCTGCTCACACACACCCTCTCTGCTCTCACACACACCCCTCTGCTCTCACACACACCCCTCTGCTCTCACACACACACACCCTCTCTGCTCTCACACACACACCTCTCTGCTCTCACACACACCCACCCCTCTCTGCTCTCACACACACCCCTCTCCTCTCTCACACTCCTCTCTGCTCTCACACACACACCTCTCTGCTCTCACACACCCCTCTGCTCTCTCACACACCCTCTGCTCACACACACCCCTCTGCTCACACACACCCCTCTCTGCTCTCACACACACCCCTCTCTGCTCTCACACACACACCCTCTCTGCTCTCACACACACCTCTCTGCTCACACACACACCCCTCTCTGCTCTCACACACACACCCCTCTCTGCTCTCACACACACCCTCTGCTCACACACACACACCCTCTCTGCTCTCACACACACCCCTCTCTGCTCTCACACACACCCCTCTCTGCTCACACACACCCCTCTCCTCTCTGCTCTCACACACACCCCTCTCCTCTCTCTCACACCCCTCTCTGCTCTCACACACACACCCCTCTCTGCTCTCACACACACCCTCTCTGCTCTCACACACACCTCTCTGCTCTCACACACACCCTCTGCTCACACACATTCCTCTACTCTCTCACATGCTTTGCCCTGCAGGACAGTATGATCCTTCACAGAGTGCTGTAATTGAATGTACAGCAATAAAGGTCACTCCAGAAATACACATAATTGGAAAACTTGATAAAAAGAAAAAAAATGGCTTCATTTTAGGTTCTGAGTCTAATGAATGTTGCGATAGCATTGACATTTTAGCAACATATTACTCAAAGCAATTAACAACCTTCAGCAAGTTTCTACGCTGGCTATTTTTAATGAAGCCAACTATAATTTTATGGATTGTTAACTTGCAGCCTAATAGGATATTTCTAATCTACAAGCACTGTAAAGCACATTTGTTCAAATGAAATTTCATTTTGCAATTAATACGTGGGTTTTCTTTATTTCTGTTATTCAGATAAATCTGCAACTGCAGGCAGCCTAGTGAGACTGCCACTGACTTATGTCATACTCTGATAACAAACCACTTCACTACAACAACAACAATTCTGTGCAAATATGGATGGTCTGGCCAAAATTACTATTACTATTCTGATCTTTCGACTGGATCATGCTCATCGCCACAGTTCATCATCCTCAGTTCAGCAGCGAGAATCAGCTGCTGCATTGGGCTGATTGTGTGTTTCGTTTCACGGCATAATATTACAGACCTTGAAATAAAATTCAAGCCTGCAGCTGAGAGAATTCTGCTCACTTCTGCCTTTCATTCCTTTTCTATTCCATTTCTAAATATAACATAATATTGTGAAACAAGCAAAAATTTCACCAATTTGCACGGCTGAGAGGCCGACAGCAGGAGCACCGGAAAAGACACACTCAGATCACAGCCATTTATGATTTCAATCCCCCCCGGCCACGTTAGCTGGCTAAACAGAGAATAAAACGCAGACAAATAGCTCTTCTGCAATCCATCCAAGAGAAGACATTTCTCAAAGAATTATGAAGACAAACAAAAGACAGAGGAGCCAATATGTCCCGCTTATCAAGAGAACATCTCAAACATCTCAGTGTCGTCAGTATGCAGAGGGCTGGACTGCATCACTGCCGTGCAGCATCTGCCTCCTCACAGCCAGAGGTCTCCATCACCACAGCCAAACCCCGGCCATCAGCGGCAGCCTCCATCACAGAGCCCATCAATCACGGCACCAAGATCAAGCCTCCGGGCGCTGCCTCCTGCTGGCCTTCCCTCTGCAGCACTGCTGCAGCCCGCCACACACCCGGGACAACAGTGATAATTATGCCTGTTTATGTAGTCCAGCAACGGGCTCCAGTAACAGCCAAACAGCCAGAGAGACAGGATTTAAGCCTGTTCCTCTCTGGAAATTCCAGAAGTACTATCCTGCTTTCAGTAACAATTCCAAAAAGACATGAATTTACTTTTTGCCAAATTTCCAAATTGAAAATGCATAATGAGTTTGGTGCATCTATCACTGCCTTTATATCTTCATAAAAAATGCGTCCTCTCACTTATATCTCGATTATTTTCATCTTCCTCTCATTAATCCTCCAACATTAACTGCTCTCTGCTCCCTCTACGCTCTTCACTGTCTTTCAGTGTGTTACTGGGTGGCAGTTCGATGATTGCCTGACCCACCCTACTGATTTCCGGCAGGACTCATCGCATCAATTTTCATATTTCTCAGTTCTTCCTGAGGAATAGCCCGTTTCAATTCACCACACAAAGTGCTAACCTTGCATGTTCCAGAGCTCAATTTCCACGAACAGCCTGACTGCACCCAGGGTGTCTCCTGCTCGAGAGAAGGCCTGGAGGCCTGCAGGGGGGTCTGATACTCCATCCCTGCTCAGACCTGCAGTGACTTTGTGGGGCAGTTTACTGTTTTAGTGGGAGAGTTCAGCAGCACCTCCCCCACACAGAGGGTAATGCATCCATCTCATCTCCAACCACCAATCTGCTGCTGGCCTGGCAGGACTGAGACTTCAGCGTTAATCTTTTGCAGGGTGTTACATCGTATTTCCAGGTTTGCTCTGAATGGAGAGATAAATGAGCAGATGGACTCATCAGCCTCAGAGACATTTAGACCAGGACCAGGACTCAGGAGATGGTCTGATCCAAAAAGGACCAGGACTCAGGAGATGGTCGGATCCAAACAGATCAGGCCTCAGGAGATGGTCTGATCCAAACGGACCATATTAGACAGATCGGCAAATAGCTGTCCTCAGCTGACCACACAGGTGTGACCTGAGCCGAGAGCACACAGATCACTCAGAGCACATGCCGCAGACAGAAGGTAAATGTGTCATTTAAGCAGAAGGACTGTTTCCATCCTGCCAGCGATACCTGTGCAGTCTCAGGTGGAAGCCACACATTCATTTCTCTGTGTGTGGGATACATCTGGTCCCCCTTCAGTGGCTCAAAAGACCATCAATCATTTTCTGAGACGACAAGACTGTGTCTTCAGACAGTTTCTGATGAGCAACAAGGCATGCGAAACAATGCTTTGTTTACACAATGTTCTGATGTAAAGATGCTCAAGTGTGTCATACTTCAATAAATATCTGCCAGGGGTCTATGTAGAACGCGCACTGGAAGCTAAGCAGCTTGATTATCTAACATAAGCTCTTAAAGATAAGAGTTTCACCCACTGCCTCACCACAATGCTTCTCAGGTTTCACTCTTTACTCTCTGTGGCTTTCAGTTCTGAGGAGGACTGACCAGCAACACGGTCAGCACTAAATGGAAGGACAAATCCCTTCGAACAGCCTGAGAGACAAACACAGAGCAGTTCTGTCCTGTGGAGGGTCTTTGGGGATGTTTCTGCTGCTGGAGGCAAACATCTGACAGCCTTCCAAAGTCCTCTGCTGCAGACGCCAGACACGATGGAGCAACGCGGTCAGGAGCTGGAGCCAGGACCTGGAGATGGGATGGAGTACTGCTGCCAGGCTCCTGCAGTGCACTCAGTGTGTAGGAGGAGCATCACACAGGAGCAGTGTGTTCCCCTGAGATTTCCTCCACTGATTAAAGGCACTGACACAAACAGACACAGCCCAGATCCCAGCCGTTTTTGTCCTGACCCCTAATGTTTCAACCACCGTGTCAGTGACTAGAATTTAATCATTCTTCACAAAGCAGAGAGATGCCCCCAGCAAAGCACAGCCAGCTTTCTAATTATGGAGGACCAGGCGCACAGACGCAGTCAGAACTGCGTTAATAATCTCTTTCATGCACAGGGAGAGAGGAGGGTGAGAGCCGGGTGCAGGCTGGGCTTTCGGCTCCGGTCGGCTCAGATGTGATAATGATTCACGTCTGTGGAAATATCCCGGCTTTGACAGCCGTTCATCTGAAATGAAGAAGTAAATGCATTGCAACCACAGGGCACACACACAACACCATCAACAGCCTTCCTTCCTTAAACACTGAGAGCATTTAGGAGTGTGTGCTGCTCACACACTGGGTGCTGCTGTCAGTCCTGTGTATGTTCTGGTCTTCCTCAGACACACTCCCTCTCACTGACTCCCTGATTCAGAGCCGCAGTGTGGAGCAGTGCTGATGATCTGCAGGGGACTATGGGACACTGATGGACTGAAACCTAGAATGGAAGGACAGCACGCAAATAAGCTATGGATCCTGAATAAGCTGTGTATGCCTTACAGATGACTGCTATTTAGCACAGGGTCTCGCGGGCAAAATTTCAACCCAATTCAGAAATGTAGGTATTAGTTTCACAGTTTTGGATGTCCCTCCACACTACACAGAATGATTTTGTTTCCATGTTCTCCCAAAACTTCCCAAAACTTCACCAGATCTCATTCAACAGGATCTCATTCAATAGGATCTCATTCAACAGGATCTCATTCGCTCTGATTACATACAGCTTTCCGCTGTAGCTGCTTCCCTGCAGGGCTGCTCCCCTCAGGGCTCCTTCCACTGAGAGACACACCGGTGCCCAGCCGCAGAGAACACGCTGCAGCCAGCGCAGTCCGGCCTGCAGGTCTGTCAGGGAGGCCTTTCAAACACCACGTCCTTGAATTAATGAAAATGCTTCAGTGCAAAGCTAAGAGAGACGCCCTCTGCTCCCAGCGAAGCACTAACATTTATTCCCCGGCCGCAGCCCCTGCGGGCAGACTCACTCAAACGAACAGTCATTCAGTCCCACAGTCTGCTCCTCCCTCTCCAGTCTAAAAGCAGGAATAAGCCTTTCATTTTGGTGACTATATTTGGAGTGGACCTCACACATGGCCATGCCACTACTGTTAGGACCTGCTGTACCCACACACAATAAACAGCCACCTGAAGGTGTCCCTGTAGCACAGCTTAAAGGGACATGGCCTCCCCTTGGTTTGGGGGAAGACTGGGTTTCCCATTTCCTGCCCACTGTGATGCTGATGTTTATAAACTGAGCGTTTACGATGAAGGGCACAGTCTTACATTTGTACGCTGTGGTGATTTCTCCTGTGTGCGTTTTGCTTGGCCCTGCTTTGCCCAGGAACTGTGTATAAACTTACATTTCATTTTGGCCATGTGGGTTTCACTCAGAGGTGGAGGTGCAGTGAGCTCCCCCATTCACCTGGTGCCTGGTGCAGAGGCTTGGCAGGTTTTCAGAGGCTCCACATCACAGTGGTCCCTCTGGATCTGTGAACCTCCTCACATGGAGCTCCGATCAGCAGCCGACAGCAGCTGCGTTTGCAGGGCTGTCAGAATGCTGTCCGAGTCCGTGCCGAGTCAGAGTCTGCGCCGACTGCGTGTCAGTGAGGCAGCATGTACACGGTACAGCACCCTGCACAGTCACAGCGCACTAATGCACTGCTCCCCAAGCGAGAAAAAAGGGAAAAAATTCGAGTGACACTGAGGGAGAGCGTGAAACATGATGCCCCGACTCCCTGCAGAAGCACTGCACCTCCCTCCCCCCTCCTCTCTGGACTGCCTCCTCTTGGTCATATGCTGGCAGGAGCTTAACATGCGAAACTGCTCTCTGCTGTCACACACGCCTCACAACCTCCTCAATCCAG
>CM032883.1:39159167-39219167 GCA_019176425.1 Megalops atlanticus | reverse complement strand
CTGAGCTGATCTGATTGGACGCAGGTACAGCAGCACGCAGTGCTGGGCAGGCAGATGTGTCGGCCGTTCCTCTCACAGGTGGCTGAGATGACGGCTCTCACTGCAGGATGTGATCAGCGGTGCTGAGCAGGAGATCACTCTCCCAACAGCAAGAAAGATGAGGAGCCTTCAAGGCCTAATTACTGCTGCAGACAAACCTCCGGCCCTCTATGGTTTTAATATAGTATTAATCTCTGTAATTTCCAGCAGGATATTTCTGCAGGCCCCCCTCCTGGCTCTGCCGACCTTCCCTCTGGATCAATGCCATTATCAGTTTCAGCTCAATTTAGCTCTGTACCCGCTGCTTTCAGCAAAAAACCCCCCGAGCTCAGGCCTCTGACAGGCTGATGTGAGTGAATGAGGGATGTGAACATGTTCACAACTACCTGCAATAAAATATTATTGTTATCACTGCAAATGCAAATATTTATTCATTCAAACAAATCCCCATAGTTTCAACAAGAGCTGGAAATGACTGAGCCACTCAGAAGCCTGAAAATATCTATTTTTTACTTAATCTATTTTGACAGATCCTATTTGTCTTTCAACCACACCAACTGCATCAGTGCAGCTTTTGAAATAACTCAAAATTTACTCAAAATCATAAAAATGGTGTCACTATAGAACAGCCAGTGGTGGAGAAAAGAGCCAACGGAATAACACATCTGTGAGACTTCCAGAAATTCATTACAATTACCGTTAAAACATATACATACACTACTTCTTATTGATACATTTCCGGATTTTTTAAGAATGTACCCAGCTCTGTTTTTCTTTAGGTCTTTGATTAGCATCAAACACAGAGCACCACGTTTGATGGATGCTGTTCCAGTCTTTTTTGAGTTGGCAGGTAGAGATTAAATATTATACTCTGCATTCAGTGAGTATTTTAACATATTTGTGCTGTTCCCAAGTGGAACTCCACAAGTTCTCATTGATTGATGTGTCAAATACCTGCATGAATGAAACTCAGCTGTAAGAATTTAGTCACATCAGGATGACAGTTTATTATGCAGTTAAACTCAAGACGACAGACTGATTTTGAAGTCATTTTAATATGCAGTGAAGAAAACCTTGATTCAAGTTCACAGTTATTCCAGACTAAAGTTCTATTCTCTGCTACTCCTGTTCTCAAAATAAAAGGTAAGAAATCACAGAGCAACTGCTTTTCTGATACATTGATATATGGCTTTATGTTTTTAAAATCAATCATTCAATCAAATTTTATTTATATCACATTTTTACAATCGAAACTGTCATACAGCACTGAAGAAAGTGCTGAATAAAGTGTTGAAAACGACCTTTCACCATGAAAGGTTAATGAGATTCATACCTTTGCCTTTCCTATGTCATTGGGAGAAATGGCAGGTAGACATTACCTTTTAGGCAGAAAACTTACCCAAACCGCAGAAATATATTTTCAGCAACCTGCAATTTTGCAAGTGACAGCAGATGCCCCAGATCATTCACATCACAAAGCAGGATTTCACATCATACTAAAATCCTTACCATCTCCATAACACAGATATCCATCTCCCCCGCGGGCCAGTCAAACACACCTTCTCAGGATGCTGACATGCACGTCCATCAGACAGCTGCAGATCCATCTTATTTCATTTCCAACAAAGAACAACATTTCCATCTTTTGAAGAATTCTGATCTGTTGATAAAAAAAAATGTCATACTAATCAGACCGTGACAGACGAGCTAGTAAGGCTTCTGGTGTTAGCTTCCCAGAGGGAAAATGCTCAGCTTGAACAGAAGGGCTGCACACTCCCAGACTTATGGAATAAAATCAATAGTGCTTCTCTTGCTGATTTTCCTCCGGAGACCGAGGGCGAGAGGTCAGACCTGTGTGTAACAGGGCTGACACTAATGGGAACGCACAGAAGCCTGTACAGCTGCTGACCAAGCTGCAGCCCACAGCAACGCAGCACGACAGCCAAACACCCATCTCCACGCCGCCCTGTAACTGAACACTACCTTAACACCCATCTCCACGCCGCCCTGTAACTGAACACTACCTTAACACCCATCTCCACGCCGCCCTGTAACTGAACACTACCTTAACACCCATCTCCAGGCTGCTCCACTGCCCTTCAGTTTCCTTCCTCTCCCTGTGAGAAACGACACAGACAGAGGAGAGAAAGAAGAGGGAATCTGTCCCTCTCAGTCCTGACCTTCTCCCACTATCAGATAAGGAGGGCAGAGCAGATAAAACAAGAGGAGCGTATTGGACATGAGCAGGGAGAACCGGGCCTTGGAAGCAGCCATGTGTGAATCCACACATGACACCAACAGCAAGCTATTCTCACAAGCACACAGGTAAAACAGGAAAAAACCCTTTTCTGACCTTCCTGCAACACAGTCCTGGCTGAGAGAGTGGAGTTCCCTCATAGCACACAATCACCAAAGACAATGAATTCTTTCATCAAGTCTTTCATCTCTACATCATCGGCGGATAGACAGAGGGAAGCAGGTGGTAACAGCATTGAAAAGTAATTACAGTCAAATATGCCTCCAGATGTCTTACTTTGTTTGTGCTTCCTACCCAGTGCCCCTAATCTCTGGTGCTGAAACTGATGCATTTATTCTTCATTCACGCAGTCCAGGAGCCAATGGACTGTGGCGAACTACATCATTCTGAGAGGACGCCTTGCTGCCCAGCTCTCCCGCCCTGTCCCCTGCCCTCACACCACCCCCTGCTCCTGCAGGCAGACACCCGAGCGGCGGAAAGGGAGAAGGAGCCCTCACTACAGCCGCCATTTGCTTTCAGTAACAGACTTACAGGAACCAGTAACGGCTCGCTTCCCCAGCGCTGGTCTCACAGGTACGCCATGAGTGCAGCACAAGCCGTCGTCACGGTGATGTAGTTTGGTCACATGTGAGCTTCCTTTACTCCAGAGTCAGCCGAGTCAGCTGTGACTGTAACCTTCTCTTCCTCTCCTTTCAGTTCAGAGCCACACAATGCTGCCACACTCTCTCCTGCACTGCATGCCATTCTAACAGGGTAATGACATATCTCACATCTGCGAACGCGTGTGGCTGCAACAGGTGCATCCTTCACAGAGGTCTGAATGAACAGATGCACAGGTGCTAATCTTTCACAGAGGTCTGAATGAACAGATGCACCGGTGCTAATCTTTCACAGAGGTCTGAATGAACAGATGCACAGGTGCTAATCTTTCATCTAATCAAACATTTATAGCAAATTATGCAAAGAGTGTGAACTGAACACATCCAGCACCCACTGACCCACTGAAAATCTCATTTCCACCTTCCCTGAATGTGGCGGAACTCTACAACCTCTTCACTGCATTTTGCAACATTTTCCTCACACGGCACACAGTACCAGACACCCTCCAAACAAAGAAAAATAAAAGAGAAGTAGTCTACACAGCGCAGCGTACCTGAGAGTTCCCCAGAAGAGGTGTTAACGAAGCACAAGGCCAGGAATGAGCTCCCTGTCACTGTTTGTATTTAGTGTGTAATGAGATGCTGTCCCTCATCTCTACACAGCACCAGTGCTGCAGGAGCAGCAGACGGGTTTCCTGTTCCCCGTTTCCTGTTTCCTGCTTGTTTTTAAACAGTATGGTTGGCTCCTGGCACTTTCTCTTACAAGGATAGAGGGATGGCAGAGAGACAGACGCGTGAGAGTGTGTGTGTGTGTGTGTGTGTGTGTGTGTGTGTGTGTGTGTGTGTGTGTGTGAGTACGTACATATAAAGGCATGCAATGTATGGGTAGATAGGATTCTATTTACAGCCATTCAATTATGGATCTTTTTTTGCAATTTCAATATTTACTTTTAATAACTTTAATGAGCTCTTTGACACATACAATTGAAATATTTCCATTCAATAGATATAAATTTCCATGCAATCAAAGCATATAG
Organism: Megalops atlanticus; assembly: GCA_019176425.1. Lineage (NCBI taxonomy): Eukaryota > Metazoa > Chordata > Actinopteri > Elopiformes > Megalopidae > Megalops > Megalops atlanticus. Next base: position 39,215,235 of record CM032883.1, on the reverse strand, counting down.
GTTGCATGTGATATGGTTATAGCAGTACTTTATTTGGAGTCCAACAGAGGGATTGCACCTGGCCATGGGCAGAGCTGGACTGACCCTCGTTTGGACACCATAAACAGGGAAAAGGAAGGGGGAGACGGGGTGGAGGACGGAGACTGGGAACAGCTGAGGCAGAGAGGAAATGGTGAGCGGGATATTTATGGATGGGACTGATTTGTCGAGGTTTGGGTAATTGTGTAGGGATTGTCTGTAAATTCTCCTCCCAAATCTTCATTTGAAACTATCAAACCTATTCAATGCATTGTTTATATTAAATATAATAATTACAATTTCTAAATGTGAGTTAATCAAAACTCCACTGTTTGAACGAATACAGGGAATACAGCATTGTGAGTGCAGCTGCAGATGTAGTGTATTCAAAATGAAAGAGGTTTTTAATAAATTACATTCAGGAAAAAAAAAATCAAATAATTTTGAAAAATAAGATTTTGGGAGGCAAGAGGAACCCTTTACATATGGAACACTTTTGACCTTTCTCTTCCACATAGACAGGGCGCGACAGAGGTTACGTATTTATCCTCAGATCTTTGTGTAAACAGTGCTGCTTCCAGCCCTGAGACATTACTGCCAATACAGGCCTGCAGCCGGTGCTGCGAGTCTGCAGACAGGGACAGGAGTCTGCGCAGCCGCAGGCGGGACGCAGTTGCAGGCGGGACGCAGCCCACTCACCCGAGCAGGGTGTCAGTGAGGCACAGACACATGCTGTCTGTGAGCTGCCTCCTTCCCTTCATTTTCCTCCTATCGGGTGTCAGTTTCCTTCTTTATCAGCTTTGGTCAGACCTCAGGCTGCTCGGGTGATTGATTTCTCAGGGTTTATCAATAGGGAGCTCTGATCAGTGCTCTGCAGAGGCAGGAACAGAAGGGCAGGCATGTGAAAGTGACATTTATTAGAAAACATCAGCGGGTCAGTGTGGAGTGACTGCTTTGAGCCTGCGGGCTCCTCGCTGGCTGGGCTGCTGACAGATGACAGCACTGGATGGGAAACTGAGCAGTAAGGAGCCGGAATGGCAGCAGAGTGAGGCTGCACTGCTGAAACAGGCGCATTACTGTGCCACTCCACTGTAACTGACAACTGTGCTGCGGGACTGTGCTCAGAAGCTCAGTATCACAGCGCAGTTTCTGTGTCGCACAGTTGGTTACTGTGTTGAAGTTTTAACTCTTTTGCACGTGATTAGCCCTTTCGCACGTGTGGTCAAACCGGTGTGATTAGAACACTAGACTGGAAAAATTCTAGCTGAAGTTAGCTTTGGGGAAACAGTGAATTAACTTTACAAAGTACAGCAAATGTGACGGTGAGAACTACGAGAAGCTTATTGCTTGTTTATTGCAAGCCACACTGTGCGGCATGGATCTAATAAACTTGGGTACGACATCAAGTTTGATGTATGTAGACTGTACGATGATAACACCTACTGAATCATAGACTACAACGCAAGTCAATATACAAGATCAAGCATCAGTGCGTCATTTCATGCTGCATTCTTGTTGGTTGGTTAGTAGATGTAGTTGGTAGCAGCAGTCACATTGTGAGATGGTCATCCTAAATTTCTGACACTGTCAGAATTTTGTCACAGGCTATCTTTGGTAGCAAGACCGTGACAACGGCCATCTTTGAACCTCTCTCACAGTGCAACGTAGGACCACCGTTTTGGAGTCATGACCAAAGACATCGCCACATTTCTTTCACGTTGGTCATCTTCCATCTGGGACAGCCCAAAATCGCACAGTGTATACCCACCTTAAAGAAATACACCAATGTTTCCTCAGGAACACGCAGCAGTGAGACCTGAGCCACCCTGACCAGACTAAACTCCAGCAGCAGAAGTTATGTGTGGGCATTTAATCAAACGCTTTCTCAGGAAGACAGACGGATTGTGTGCTTCCTGTTCACTCTATAAATCTCACACTGCATGATCAAGTATTGACTTCCTGCATGAAATGTAGGCTGGGGGGTACGGTGCTCTGCTCTCCGTGATCATAAATGTGTCCGTGTTGCATCTGTGAGCTCGGCGGAGCAGAGCCACATCCACAGCTCAGATTCCGGAAACTCTCTCTCTGCAGCTCCATGCAAACACCCCGTCCTCATCACCAGTGTCCCTGAACATCACCAGTGTCCCTAATCATCACCAGTGTCCCTGAACATCACCAGTGTCCCTGAACATCACCAGTGTCCCTAATCATCACCAGTGTCCCTGAACATCACCAGTGTCCCTGAACATCACCAGTGTCCCTGAACATCGAGGGGCTCCTTGGCAGACAGTCACCATCTGTGCTAGACAAACTGCAGCTTGTGCCAAACACCTCCAATAAAGGTTTGGGGCGGGGGGGGGGAAGGCCCCCACCCCCGTGCACGACTCCCCCTCCCTTCCACAGATCGATGTCTGAAGCCCGAGACTCTTTAGCATGATGGTGCTAGAATACTGTCAATCGATGCGTCCTTCCCCCACGGATCAGGTTTCCCTGATGTTTTAATTACTTTCCCCTGACACTCATGGCGTGAATGAGAGCTAAAGCCCTTTATTCTGCTCACACCTGCACTCTCTCCCCACTCACTGACACACTGTGCTGCGCATGTAATGGCTTATGTATGGGACCTCATTAGGACCACAAGGACCACACACTCCTGCAGGCAGCCCTGTCCATGGTGCTGATGCGCTCTCTCTCATAGATGTAGTTACATGTTCAATTAAATGTTGAAATGTGCAGGGCAAAATGGGTATTCTGCTGGTAAGATCATGTGAGCGCTGCAGGCTTGATAAGATATAATCATTCATTACTAAAGTTTATATACTACTACCATCATACATACAGACACATCATTATTCATTGCTAGATCTTTGTTTTCATGGCACCAGCATATAGTAGTAGTCTTCTACAGTATACTGATATGATTTGAGGGAAAGATCCACAAATACCCGCCAATGACAAAGCAGTTAGTTTTGAGAGGTCATTTGGCATAATGCTGAGATACTGTACTTACACTCAACACTAAATCATAATTACGAGATACTAACTCAAAGTCATGAGAATCCGTCCCATCATTAGGATTTACTGACTCACAGTTCTGCAAAGGGATCTGAAAATAATGAGATACAGGCTCTCAGTTATAATTACAGTTAAAATTATCAGTTGTGTTTAAAAATCTGTCCTTGTGCAAGGCTGCATATTAAGCTGTGGGTCAGTGAGACCCTCAGACGCCTCTGAGGCGCTGCAGGGCCCCTGCCCCCCCGCTCTGCACCCCCACAATAAAACTCTTTATTGTCATTCCAGGATGAGTCTGGCTGGAAATCTCTAAATCATTTCATAATTCATGGGCAAAGAAGCTTCTAAGTGAGATGCAAAGCACATGAATTAGGCATCTCAACAGTTCATGAGCTCAACAAGATCAGCAGCCTCTGTGGCTCCTGCAGAGACTGGCAGCAGCACCAGAGGAGCCTCCTTCCCCAGCACCCGAAAGCAGCTGACATTTTAATACTCTGCAGTCTTCTGTTAAAGCAGGTGTGTATCTTCAAATGCAGGTAGACAGGTTCTGGGTCTCACTGCTGCAGCTGGCCACAAAAGCCAGTGAACAGCCTGATGGCGGAGACAGGGAATATCAATGGCATCCTAATTCACTTCACACAGTTCCCAGGTCAGTCTATAAAACTGTTTTGTTGCTTTGTTTGGTGCTTTCAGGAAACAAAGGAGTGACCAGCGCTGGCATCAGTGAGGAGAATAGTGTGAGACAGAGCAGCGCTACTATCCCCACGGAAAGCTGCTTATTTCCTGCTGCCAGAGAGGCAATCTCACTGCATTTTCTTCAGCAGCAGAGCTGAGTGGAAACATCTCTTAGTGAATAATTATGATTTATTAAGTCATAAATGGGAAAACATTTCATTATTATGACATCAAAATTAAATTCACTCTTTGGAGGCAGAAATAGGCATCCACACAATGACTGACTTTCTCTTAGAAATGAATTTCCCCATGATAGCTCCATGCCTTCAGTCTCCTTCCCTCAATGCTTTGGGTGTCATCTAATTATTTAAAGGGAGAGTCATTAACTCATTATCATGTGACATCACTGCTGAAAGCCCCGCCCACAGGAGGGGGATGCCAGTGGAGGGAAAGGACTACGGATAAGAAGAAACACAGATCAGAAACAAGAGCAGTAAAATTAATCTTTCAGTTTCTTTTTTGCATTTTAAATTCATTTTCTCTCAAGTTCCCTTTCTCATTCCTTTATTATTTCATCATAAATTTATGTAAGCAGTCTGTATACTGATTATAAAAGAGAGACATCATCATACCTTCAAACATATCTTTCGTTGAAAGAATTCTCCTCAGTGCAGTAACGGAGATTGAGGCTTCAGTCCTCTGTTCTTAATCATGTTGGGTCTGTATGTTAATCAATCCCCCTGTATCATCACGGCCTTGAGAAGGCTCTATGCAAACACACACATCCATACTGCTCTTTCTGGTGTGATTAACACGCGACAGCCCTCTGTTATGCCATGCTCAGCTCTCACTGTAATTGCACCCTGGCAGGATGCCATGATGTCACCAAAGACAGAGGAAATAAATCAGCCGTGAGCGTGGCTCTGAGCAGCGGCACATCCCCTCAGAACACACCTTTAACACAGCATCTGCTGTAACACACAGCACACACCTGCAGTAACACACAGCACACACCTTTAACACAGCATCTGCTGTAACACACAGCACACACCTGCTTTAACACACAGCACCTGCTTTAACACACACCTGCAGTAACACACAGCACACACCTGCTGTAACACACAGCACACACCTGCAGTAACACACAGCACACACCTTTAACACAGCACCTGCTGTAACACACAGCACACACCTGCAGTAACACACAACACACAGCACACACCTTTAACACACACCTGCAGTAACACACAGCACACACCTGCTTTAACACACAGCACCTAACACACACCAGCTGTAACACACAGCTTTAACACACACCTGCAGTAACACACAGCACACACCTGCTTTAACACACAGCACACACCTGCTTTAACACACACCAGCTGTAACACACAGCACCTTTAACACACAGCACCTTTAACACACAGCACCTTTAACACACAGCACACACCTGCTTTAACACACAGCATACACCTGCTGTAACACACACCAGCTGTAACACACAGCATGTTCACAAAGCCAGGCCGCTCAGACCCCTGTAGCTCCCAAACACAATGCACAGCCACTGAGACGGAGTATGAATAATTCAAAACAAATTCCAATAATAATTTTTATGTTGTGTCAGTTTAGCCAACTCATGTACACAGATTTAAATATCGCATACTTGTTCTTTCAGGGAGACAGTAACTGAACTACAGGAACTCAATGGCAGGAAGTTAGGGAGATATATCTGAATAAATAAAGATGGACATCAAAGCTCACACGCAGCAGAACACACACGGCCGCATTGTGTGGTAAAGATACTGTAATGGGAGGGGAGTTTAACCAGTAACATATACCCATATCCTGCTAATGACAGGAGCTGTACCTAACAGAACCTGCCTTTTCATGCAGCTGCTTTTCTGTGTGCACTGTGTGAACTCTGTATGCACATATGTGTTTATGCACTATGTCTGTGGTAAATGTTAAATGCTGCTCTGTTGTTATTACTGTATGTCAACCTAACACAAAATGAATTTCCATGCAAATGAACAATAAAGGTACATTGACATTATTATTGTTGTTGGAATTTTTATTATTATTTTGTTGCTGATGTTATGAAAATACAAAAAAAACAATTGTGCATAAATTAAGGGAAGCAACCAGTTATTATTAGGTTTAAAATTAATTGTCTACTTCACGGGGTAACATTTTTATTATTATGAACTTGTTATAATATCAACATATTACACAAAGGTGTTACATATTCAGAATAATAAAAATATTTGTTTATACACACACACACACACACACACACACATATTTACATAATGCCTACATTTTACTGAATAGCACTTAGTTTTCAAATGCATGGGGCTCAGTACGTTGATAGATTTTAATGGCAGCCTTTATTTGGATATGCTTTCACAAGAAGACCTGAGAATGGCCTCAGGAAAGCTGTATGAACCTCTTTGAATTCATTTTATTAACACAACAAGATTCTGATAACCTGCGTACCTTCATTTCCGCCTGCGTCGCTGACTGCTGCTGCCTCTGTGTGCGTGTGCAGGTTAGCGTGTGTCACCTGTCCTGGGTTCTCTGTTCACTTGCATCTCCATCGGCTGCACTGCGGGATGCAGGTCTTTCCCTGCGCTGTTCACGGCCTCTTCCCCCTCTCTGCTATGGGCTCCAGCATCATTAATACCTCCAAAAGTCCCCAGTCAGACAGAGCATTGATTCATTCTGTCTCTCCGAGAGGTTTCTGCAGGCAGGTCAGGCCTGCTGTGTCACACTCTCATTTATTTTAAGGGTAATCAACATTTTGTGAGACCGTCCTCACAGACAGTTTAGCGTGAGAAACTTGACCCCACACTGATTGAGACACCTACAGTGCAACATTAATCAAACTGGAATCCATAGAGCTGCCAGAAACAAGACTTGCAGTAAACAAATACTTCAGTGCTCCCATGGCTACTGTTGCAGTCTGTAGCATCACATGTCTGAAGAAATTCTGCCTATTGTTATTACATAGCTCTGAGGCAACTAAAACTGAATCAAATCAGATTTTCCACAGCTAGGGATTCATGTTTAAAACTGCATAGCTCTGTGTTGTCTCTCATTATCTATGACCAGACAAATGCCTCTGCTGTCCAAAAACTAATTCTGCCCGACTTCTGTAAGCAAAGTAAGGACATAACGTGATTTTCTGCAAAAGCTGTTTGAATAAAAGTATGAAAATATGCGCAAGGAACAGAAAGAATTGGTAGAGCGAGATCCCTCGAGACCTCTGAGAGCAAGAACAGGGGATCATTTATGTTTAGTTCCAATCAAAGCAAACCTCGTTACCATGGATGCCAGAGAGACACAGCACAGAAGCTTCAGAGAGCCGCCACTGATCTGCTCTGCCACACAGTAACCACAGACCACCGGAACACAGCCTGCTTCTGAAAATGTCACAGGATTTCATCTTTATGAGAAAAAATAAAATAATGCAGATACACAAATGTGAGAGACATACAGAACAGGCGCCCGCAGCAAAACTTTGCAGGAAACATCAAACTAAATGACAGGAAGTAATTGCCTGACTGTCACTTTGAGTCCTGCAGTTTGATAGACAGTCATCCATCGACTGTCAGTAATTAATGTTTGAGTCTTCCTCACTTTCTGCAGTATTTTACAGCAGGATCTGGACAGGCGAGCTTAATACTTTATCACTGAAATCTTTTTGAAATGATATTCAGGAGTTTTAGAGTTCAGAGCCCTGATGCAGGAAACACTGGGCTGTCTGCTCTGTTCCTGCAGTGAGGAGACCCTCCAATATGTGAAGGAAAAACACCCAGCAGTCTGTCCTTGAGTAGAGGCCTCACTCAGCGCATCACAGTGTTCACACGACCCCCCATCACTGTGTCACCAATCCACAGGCGTCAGGCAATCTGCCTAATGCACCCAGAATTAACCCCTTAGGCTCCAGTGTTACAGACTCCCTTTCCCCTTTCAGCTACCTCCATGATTACACACACACACACACACACACACACACACACACACACACACACACACACACACACACACACACACACATGCAGGCACGCATGCACACGCACACATACACACACAAACACTCACTGCTTAGGCCAAACATGCATTAGATGCCATTGCTGGGTATGAGGGTGCAGATGCACTCTAATGCATAACAGAGAGAGAATGTTGAGAGTGCTGCGACGTTACTCTGCTGAAAAAGAGACACTGGCTTTGGTGAGAACAGGACTCTGGTATTGTGGAGTGACCCATTCCCCTGTTTGCAGCGTGAGATGCTGCTTAAGCTGCCCTGCTGACTCCTGTGATTTCTGCAGCTCTGCCATTGGGAACAGCAGTTACAGCAGGATCCCTGCAGCCTATAGCAGGCTGAGGAGCAGAGCCACATCCCCAGCAGGTCCCTGCGAGGACTGCCTTTACTATCCATCTGACAGTGTATGAGATATTGCATGTTACCCTGATAATCATAATCATCTAAATTTTCAGTAATTATAGGAAGGAGCCCCCCCTCCTGTTCCGCCGGCCACATTAATAACCGTGTGTAATGAAATTAGGCGTGCTCTACGCCGCGCTGGCTGCCACCGAGGACCGGCTGCAGGAAGGAGGAGGGGCGTCAGCAGGGTCGCGCGCCACGCCAGCCACAACTGGCATGCCAGCACCGCTACTAACAACCACAGCAGAACACACGAGAGGGCCCTGTAAGCTAAACAGCAGAGCTTCCTGACAGGAGAGCTGTGATACTGTGAGTCTTTTTGCCTCTAATACCTCAGTGCTCCCCCCGCCCCCCCCCCGGGCATGCCCTCCGCCCCGCCCCGCCCTGCCCTGCCATGCTGCAGGATGGCGTCTGGCCCTGGATGCTGGCCGGGGGACTCGTGATTAATTGAACCCCCAGGTGACAGGATGAGTGAGTGGGGCTGTCAGGTACCTGCCCTGCCTGTCACTCAGAATCACACGGCCAGCCGCACCGCCACGGGCAAAGAGCCGCCATCATCCACTTCCCTCTGTCTCTGCCTCTGAGCCCACGAATCCACACCACACTGCACTCCAATCCACACCACACTGCACTCACACTGCACTGCAATCCACACTACACTGCACTCACACTGCACTGCAATCCACACCACACTGCACTGCAATCCACACCACACAGCACTGCAATCCCAAATATCATTCTTCTCCCCTACTCCACCATTAACACACCCCATTCCTACTCAATCACACCAAAAGTTTCTATTACCTTAATAATGGTCTGTATGACCAGCACCAATACATGCGTTCCTCATCATACCACAACGCTGCTTCTTCCAGCTCAGTTTTTAAGAGAAGGCTGTACCAATTCATACACAGTAACAAGGATAAAAATACCAATTCAAAAAACTTAATGTAATTATTATAACAAAAACAGAGCTGGGGGTCTGAGCACCTCCTCAATAGCCCTGCACGCTGTCTGATTTGTATTATTTGCAGGCCTTCCGCAGCCTTTGCGTTGCTCTGTTTGCAGTAAAATTAACTCTGAAGGAGACTGTGTACTGCCATGCCCTGAGACACAGAGCGCCTACTTTAAAGGAATGAAACAGCAAAGGCAGTTTACTCATAAAAAGCCTTTTGTGTGGCAGAGATGCAAAAGCAAGACAAATGTGAGATAGCAAAAATGTGAAATTGAAACAGGACATTTTATAAAAGATGAACCAGCAGACCTGCCTTTGTTTAATGGTGCTCTCTGGCTGTTCTGCCAGGCCAGTACTTACAAAGTTATAGGACAGCAGCTGAATGATAGTACACCATTATAATATGATAATACTCACCCACAGCCGTGACATACAGCTGATCACAGGGAATCTCTGCACCACTTCCCCGCTGCAGGACAGAAACACACACCCTAATCCAGCATACACTGCCTCCTGCAAACACACACCCTAATCCAGCATACACTGCCTCCTGCAAACACACACCCTAATCCAGCATACACTGCCTCCTGCAAACACACACCCTAATCCAGCATACACTGCCTCCTGCAAACACACACCCTAATCCAGCATGCAGCTGCAGGAGGCAGTGTTTCATCTCAATCACCTGCAGAGTTTTCTCTCTGTAGAAATACTTACTGATCAGGATATCATGAATAACAAATATACAAAACATTTCTGGGTATTTTTTCAGGAAATAATGTCAAAGGCAATACGTCTTTGTTAGAATCTCATCGGAGTGAGAGGTCAGTGCACTCAGCTGCACGCCGGTCAAACGGGGCTGTGGAGACAGATGAAAGACGTCTATCATACATCAAAGTCAAGACTGAGTCCATTTTTAAACACTCTGGTCAGAAAATCCTAATACCTTATTCTAAATTCTCAAAGTAAATCCATTCAATGGAGCGCAGATGTCAAGCATCAATATCTGAACCAATAAATCAAAGCACATCAAAACAAGAGTCAGAGAAAAGTCAATATACAAGAGAGCAATGCCCAAATGCATTATTCATCTTCAGAAGGAGGAAAACGTCACAAAACGGAACATGGACACCAGCGTACCACACACTCCATCCGCACTTCGTACCGCACACTCCATCCGCACTGCGTACCGCACACTCCATCAGCACCGCGTACCACACACTCCATCCACACTGCGTACCGCACACTCCATCAGCACTGCGTACCGCACACTCCATCAGCACTGCGTACCGCACACTCCATCCGCACCGCGTACCGCACACTCCATCCGCACCGCGTACCGCACACTCCATCCGCACCGCGTACCGCACACTCCATCCGCACCGCGTACCGCACACTCCATCCGCACCGCGTACCGCACACTCCATCAGCACCGCGTACCGCACACTCCATCAGCACCGCGTACCGCACACTCCATCCGCACCGCGTACCGCACACTCCATCCGCACCGCGTACCGCACACTCCATCAGCACTGCGTACCGCACACTCCATCAGCACTGCGTACCGCACACTCCATCCACACACGCAGCAGCGCAGTGGATTTGCTGGGCTGTAAACACGTCCACAGGTGCAGGTTCCAATAACGAAAACATGACTTTGTGAATTTCACTTGTTCCTGTAGGCAATGAAATGATTCCAGCTGTGGGGGAGTGAGTGTCACTGAGTGAAGCTACATGCCCTCCTGCATCAGGACACAGCAAGCCTCCCTCACTGCGCAGGGCAACGCCCCGCTTCCCAAACCTTCAGCTCCTGCACAGCGGCTCTGCAGAGACAGCCACAGGAACAGCATCACACTGTGACCAACTGACTCAGTACAGCGCTCTCATTAACCCTACTGCCATAAATGGTGATGTCAAACCAATCAAGAACTGATGCTCAGAGTAAAAATGAGCCATTTTTAGTGACATCTTCCTCAGAGTAAAATCACAATATCAGAGTGTCAATGCGACCTGGAGCACAGGATGCACACAGCCTGAGGCTTTACGCTGGCCGCTTCTCCGCCCCTGCAGCAGGAGAGGACTGTGACACAGCTCCGCCCTGGAAAACCTGACCCCTGACCTCTGACCTCTGACCCCTGACCCTGCCAGGCTACAGGAGAGCAAACAGGACGATGGGCTGCTACCTGAAACTCTGACCTCACAGTCTGAAGCTCACCACAGTCTGATTCTGAGACGCAGCTCACTGTGACTCACTCTGAGACGCAGCTCACTGTGACTCACTCTGAGACGCAGCTGACTGTGACTCACTCCAAGCTACAGCTGACTGTGACTCACTCTGAGACGCAGATTCCTGCACATTTGCGGTGACTCTGACCTTTCTTTCCGTAGCCACGGTGACAGACCGGGGTGTGTTTAGCACCCCTCAGTGGGCAGCTGGGCAGCAGGTGGGGGTTTGGGGGCGAGGCAAACGCGGGGCGTCTGGCCTGTGCTGATGCACATCAAGGACACGTCACCCCAGAACCAAACGTCCCAGTTCAGCGCCCGACCGCAGCTCGAACCGCAGCCACTCCTGCGACAGCAAACCCATCCCGCCCATCCGCGAGGCATCCTCTCAGCCTCAGGCAGCCTGAAGCTGAACTGTAAACGCTAATTAAATTAAAGCGCAGCCCTCCTCACACACAGCCTGCGAATGCAGACAGGCCTGCCTCTGCCAGCCCTGCACAGCCCCACGTTTCCTGTTAGTCCTCTGGCATCTGCTACAATGACACTTTATTAAACAGAGACGCAAACATCGCCCAAATCAAGCTGGCAACGAGTGAGAGGAACCAGCTCACAGGATCTGGCATTGGCGTCTCTCAGCGTAGACTTCGCACTGCAATTCAGCTGCTAAGGGTTTCTCAAACGGGACGAAAATCCAACCGCCAGAGCAGAGCTGACATTGTCTCTGTCAGCTCAGCTACATCCCAGCTGAACAAAAAGGTTCAAATGCAAACACTGCAGTGGCTTCAGGAAAGCACAGGAACATTCCTGCAGACACGCACAACGCTGCATCTCCGACCACTGGCAGGCAGTGCAATCTGGAGCTGGAGCTGGACAAAGCCCTGACCATCAGCCTGTCAGGCACTGCTGCTCCCCCTCACACACCCTACCCCCCTCCTCTTCATCACACGCCCTCACCCCACCCCCACCAAAACACTCCCCTGCCTCGCTCCCATAATCTCTGCGACACACACGCAAGCCTCTTTGATATCAGCACAAAGGCAGGCTCTTCAAGAACTCTACTCCCTTTCACATCCTTGGCGGAGGAAATTCAAAGAATAATAAATATCAGAAATCAAAGGGTTTCTTCTGTTAATGTGCTTACATTAGCAGTGAGAACTGGAAGCTGGGGATTTACAATGGATGAGCAGAGTAAGTCGAGGTTAATAGGGCCAAACTATCAATAATCTTCAGTAATTATTTGGTTTTAACACCAGTGACTGGTTACTGAGGGTGTCTGCTCTAGTCACTAGGATGTGTGTATCTGAGGATATCTGGAACAGGTCACTGGAGTGAAAAACCACACCCAAGGGGTGGCTCTGATCCCCCCCCCTCCTAACACTGTAAAAACGCTAGCAGTTGTAAAATAGGCTGTAATTTAAACATGGAAGATAAAAGCTTGGTGGAGTTCAGTGTGCTGGGCGCGGTGACGGTGCGACCCCTGGGGCATCAGGCTGTGCACCCTGTGACAGCGCTCTCCCCCGCGGTGCTAACGTTTCCCCCAGCAGCACCGCAGCGCTACGCTAACGAGTCAGTATCAGCGTGGCTGCTGCCTAACCCTACTGAAGCCTCCATCCACAGGAGCATCTGCCAGATCAAACTGTTGTCTTTTCATAATTCCCTCAGTGTGAATGGAGACGTGACTGCTTTTACAGCAGCTACCCGGAGGGGTGAATGCACTGCAGCCCAGAACACCTTCCACAGACAGGGGCAGCGTGGCTGTTCGGGGTGACCTGAGAGAGGGGGTTGGAACAGAGCCGGGTCACAACAGGAACCCAGCGAAGTGGGACAGTCACGACATTCAGCTCTACATCTCCACGGCGATCCCAGCGGAGACACAGCTTTACTCTGACTGACACCTCAGCGCTGTTAAAGCAGGTTCATTAGCATGAGTGCAGAGTCGGTGCTGCTGGGTATCTGTGGGCTCTTCAGTCTTCTTTACTCAATCAGCTGTTCTGCCGGGGGTGCAGGCCTCACTCCGAGCTGAGCAACGCCAAACAACACAGGAACGCACAGCTTCCAACAAACACAAGAACAGCACTGAAGAGACATCTGATTACAGCTGTGAGCTTATGTGAGGGAGACAACCATGAATTTTAAATGCATTTTGCAGATGATTGAAATTCAAGTCTCAAGAGGAACCTGGAGAGGGAGATGCAGGCTGGAGAGTGGAAGAAGGAGAAGAAGGAGAGTTGAGTGACAGAGAGACAGAGGAGTTGAGTGAAGGCTGGAACCCCTGAACCCCTGCACCTACATCTCTCCACATGCGTGGTGATATTTTACATCTCTCCTCCTGCATCTTGGTGTTCCATGTTTCTCAGATGTGCACTGGTTCCAAACTGATCCAATTCTCTGACATTCCAAAGTGCCGAAGCAGCTCGACATTCACCCTCACATGAGGAAACACTGATCACAGCTTCTGCTACAGACTCCAGCCAGACAGATTAGCTGCTCAGGCTCTGCTCATTCAATCAATGAGCCCGGGGAGTGGGGGGGCTTTAGTGACTGTCATAAAGGGGAGAAGGAGAAAGACAGAGAAATGGAGGGATGGAGGTTGAAGGGGAGAGAGAAGGAGAGAGAGAAAGAATGGCTGTTTCTGCAATCTCTTACCAAGAAAAGCCAAACAGTGTCACAGTCCTCTAATGAATAACCTTTCTGTGCATATTATTTATTTATCATTATTATTTTGGTAATATTTATGTATTATATATCACACAACACTGAAGGAACAGCTAGCCTTATATACAGCGCAGACATGTATATTTTTTTTTAATTTTGAGCTGACTGAAGCAATTTTACAGACAGCACATTAGCGTAATTCCAATGCTGCCTCTACACGTCACTGCAAATGTCTTCATAATAACTAAAGATAATGTTTCAAGATATCACTGCAAATGTCTCTGTTGGAACTTGCAACAGAACAGAGCTACAAACTCTCAGTGGAGAAGAGGCTGCAGTCTGTGGTCTTTGTACGTCCTCATTAATAACCTGGGACTGAGTACCCCCGCGACACTGTGCAGGCCGCAGAAACACCGCGCGTACGGATACACGGCAGGGCAGGGCCGACTGCTCCTCACAGAGTTACCCTGCAATCACACCCATGACAAGCACTGCCATATGTTTCAGATAAACAACACTCCATCTCTCTCTCGTTTACTGCTCCTCTGCTGCTGATTCAACTCATTTAAATGTGAAAAGTTTTTACTTCTATCTTATGTAATGCAGCACATAATGCAACAGGGTTTCAGAGAGAATTTCAATGCCTGGGTCACACTTTAAACATCACAGCTCCTACCGCAGAGTTTCCAAGAGAGCGTTCAGAGGCAGGAGAGACTGGCATTACATAACCTGTTAGATTGCAGACATTAGGGCAGTGCTGACAGCCATGGTTCTGTATTATGTTGATGGCACTGAATGGGGTAATCTCTGACGGAACGCCACGCAGCTCCCCAGCGTCCCTCAGCGCTGAAATCCTGTCAGACGTAATGACTCATTAAACTGACATCCTCCTATCCCCCACATCCTAACTGAGGTTCATCCAAATTGTCCGCATGCTTCCCTCTGTCACACACATGCAGACTGCAGACAGAGCAAAGATCCAGCCCACACGGCCCGTCACTGAGCGGACAGCAGGATTTTCCCAGGATTCTGCTGGGGCAGAGCAGACAGGATGGAGCTGTACCCCAAATCAGCGCACACCCAAAGCCTGGCCTGTGTCTGCTTCCCTCTTGCTTTTCTTGCACAGGATCCTCTGTTTCTCTGGGTTTTACTGAGAATCATACTGTTAGCTGTTGGCCAGTCTAGAGGGGTAAGAGCTTCCTTTGGCTGTAGGGTTTCTTTCTTATTTGGAAATGCGGTCTGATGAGACATGATAAACTCCAACAGCAGGAGGCCTGCCTCCTGATACACAAAACCACACACTATAGTGTCACTTTGAAACACAAGCCATATAATTTGCCATTTCATTAGAACTGTTTATTCGCCTTATCTGCCTTTTATCCATCATATATATATATATATATATATACACACATATATATTATACACACATGCACACATACTTTTCCCTGTGTTTTGTCTGCATTTGGTGTTGGTCTTTTTCTGCTTCAGCTATGAAAGGTGCAATATGAATATAAATATAGTTATTATCATTATTGTTATTATTATTAATTATTATTCTTTCTTTAACAGAGGTGAAAAATATAAAGGTGGCAAAAGCATTCAGACAGTGGTAACATTACTGTGAATCGCTCTTCAGGACATGAGTTACAGCTCAGAACTGTAACACACTCAGCATAACCAACACATTCATTCCACCAGCCCTGCGCTGACGAGCAGAGTTACATCAGCATAACCAACACATTCATCCCATCTCAGTCCCTTTACACACACCAGCTTTAATGTCACATTGGGGTGTGAAACTCAACACAATTCAATTGATTCAGTAAATATAATTAGTTATTATATGAATTATATTTAATTATATTATATAAAGAACATATTTAATTATTTTTAAAATGTTGTAGTTATTAAATATAATTATTCAACAGGTTGACTGACTGATGGGGTGGAAGACCGCAGTGTAAGTCTGGTCATGGGTGTGAATCGCATTGGTCAGAATCTAAGAACACTGTCAAAGACCAAGGAGACACCATACAATTACCCTGTCAAACTTTCATTTCATTCCCACATACCACATAAACACATTCAGTCCATAAAAAACATTTTTACAAAACAATAACTATCCTGACGGAGCGTGAATCATGCCTGTCATATTAAACTGTTGCCTGGTGATCCTGCCTGCTACCTGCAGAGAGGGCGCTATGCACCTGTGCTGGGAGGTGCTGATGTCTCTGTCCCCTACAGGCCATTGGGCTTCTGTCCCTGAGCTGCGGATCCTCACTTTGCCCCTTGAGGCTGGGAGGCCGGCTGTGTAACGCAGAGATGTCAGAGCTCTAACTAACAGAGCTACTTCATCAGAAATGTTAACAGAGAGTGGCAAGTAATACAAAATTTTCAGAAATTTAGGTTTTAGGCAGTATAATATTTATAGGAGCAAACTACTTTACATGGCCATATTGATGAAGATAAATAGCACCATACTTAGAAAGCTAAAAGTAGACTCATTCACATCTGTGAACATTAACACATGTTTCTCTGATTATTGTTGTGGACCCTGACCTTCCTGGTCTGAATGGAAATCCTACAGACAGATGGAAAGCTACTCACTGCTCAACCCTGAATCCTCACTCAAATCTTTCATCATCTTACAAGAGGAAAGAACCAGACAGTCTTCCGTAAGCAACACTGTTTTGCAGATAAGAGAAAATTAACAAATTAATTGGGAAAATTAGAAATCAGCTCGAGTAAATTGCATTTGAATAAGGCTGCACTCCAGAGACAATGCATGCAAACAAATCATTTTGATTAATGCTTACATTTATCAACATGATCCTGCATTACATTGCCTTGAATGTAACACTGGCATCCTGAGCACCAGATCAGTGACTAGGCACTCAAAACTGAAGCATCCCTAACTTCTCTTTGCTGAGTGCTATTCACTGTGCAGATCAAGAGAATGTTGAGCCTTCATCTTTACAGTAAGCATGAAAAGCCTCTGTCTCAGAAGCACCTGCAGTTCAGACCTCCTCCTCTTTCAGGTTCTGAGGCTCTGTTCTCCGAAGGTGTCTGCAGCCAGCCTGGGCTTGTCCTCGGGCTCTCTGTTCTGTCAGAAGGACACAGGACCCAGCCTGCGGACGTCTTTCAGAACAATCAAAGAGACCCTACAGCCGTTGCACCTCTTTCTCTCTCGGGAGGAGTGCAGTATTTTCTAAAGACAGGGATCTGGTGCAATGATCTGGGAACACTGTGCTGTGAGAGGTTCAGCTCCTGACATTACTGCAGTGCCCAGGTCAGCTTCTACATCAAGCCTCTGCAACATGCCCATTCATCTCCAGTCCACTGTTTTACCAGCAAACCGACAAGTGGCGGGCTCTCTGGGGAAAATGGCTGCCACGCTTCATCCAGGTGGGCGCTTCACAAGCCAGCTGACGTGCATCTGCACTGTAAACATCCTTTGGTCGATGGCAATAAAAATGTAAATGACTATCAGCTACACTTTGCTTTCCTGGGACTCACACGCCATATGCTTTCACTCAGACTAAAGTTATCTGTGTACAAATGAGTCGCTGTACGATGCATCGTAGATTAGATGTATTTTCACATAAGATCTTAAGTGTTTTCTTATGGCCTAACAAGAGCAGGGGAGAGGAGAACAGAAGAACACTACTGTGCTACTAACAGGCTCATGACAGACACCTGCAGACCCTCCTCTGTTCTGATTGGCTGTGGATGACAGTGATGTCACATATAGCAGTCTTTAAAGCTCAGCAGTGATTGGGCGTCGCCTTAGTCACAGCGGTGAAACGGGGAACTCTCTCTCCTCCCTGGGAGAGCCCCACCCTCCTTCCAAAGCCCCGTCCCCGGAGGCGTCCCCCCCGAGCGTCTCCTCAAAGAGGAACAGGAGACCCAGCCAAACTGCGGCTCACTCCCACATCACTGAAAACCCCCTCTGCTGTGAAAGGGAGGGGGTAACGACACACTGCAGCGCTATCCCCCGGCCCCTGATCAGGCCTAAAACCCAACCCGTATTAGCCAAGCCTGAAATTTAATCCAATGATCAGGGCTATCTGTGTGAAAAAGAAGTGATCTCTAACCTGCATTCGATTACATCAGTAAGGGAGCACTCTAGAAATGTACAAAAGGGCTAAATGACAAACACGTAATGATCAACAGGGAATTGTGGAGACAATGTTTTTCATCCAAAATAATGGCTTAAATGTCCATTTCAAGGAGAGGAACCAGCCCCATATGATCTCACTTGCTGTTATACAAGAACTAGTTTATCTCCTTTCTGCAGTGTTCTTAGGTACAAATGCATGGGTATGTTTTCTGACTTAATTTAAGACAGAAATAAATGAAAAGGGACTTTCCCATTCTGAAGGGTACAGGGATATTGAGGTTATTTAAAGCTTAATCACCATGGACAATTTGCCACCTGCCATTTAAAACAGATAATAAAGTAGGAGTAGTTGTCATGCATGAATGAACCATACTGTGGATGAACAATGCACAGGAGAGTAAATAGCCCATCTCCAGGATGAGTTTTATATGGAATTCAGCAGTTTGTCATTACCTTTGAATAAAAACTGGTAAATTGACCATGCAAATTTTAAGAATAACACAGTGGGCCAGTTTAAGAGATTAAGCCCATTTTCATTCAAAGATTTTCATTCAAACATTATTCATTCAAACTGGTTTTGAATCCAACACTAGGCTTAATCTGGATCTGGAAAAACTGGCCCAATATTTCTCTGTAGTGACTCAAACAGTTACTTGCTAGAAAGTAACAAAACACATAATAGGTAGATTTTATGTAGCAACTACTGTCTTGTACAGTACCCAAATGCTTACATGGTTCTTTCCTTTATTCCTCTGAGGATGATATATTTTGCCATTTGACATAGAGTTTGACTCTTCAGCAATCTGCTCAGTGGTGAGTACATGTTGTGTGAAGTAACAAAAATTAGCTACAGTATCACAGTATGTATCACATCAGTGTGCTGAGAAGCCTTACCAGTGCACAGGCTGGGTTTAATGCAGATAATTTCATGAATTCCCTGCGTTTTGTAGGTTTTGCCAGCTTTCAACTTGAATGCAGAAGTGTTTTATTAATATATATTCATTATAGCTAAATTCATTATTTTAATAAAGTCTTGTGTTTTTATCTATGTATATTTGTAAAAAAAAAAAAAAACTCAGAAAAGTAAAACAGATATAATATATTGATAGTGTACCTAATCTAAAGAGGCATTTTGGCATAGGTTACACACACCTCCCCTCAAGCTTATAAACACTTTCCTGTGGTGTCCTTTATCAAACAATGAAAGAAAATTTAAAAATCATACACATACATGTTTAATAAAATGACTATATACCTTGATACTTCCATCATTTTTAGAATGTGTTAGTTTAATGCAAGATTATCATCTTAGAAGAGTTGGTCTTACAGAAGCTGAGAGATGTGATCTGACTGTTCAGACGATGCTAGTGTAACAGTGAGGATCTGTGCACATAGCTGCCTCATGCAGCTCCGCTTCGCTCTGCTGAAACTGACGCCCCCACAGGTAGGAAGTGAGTCAGGAGTGACGAGCAGACACCAAGATGGAATTTCTGATGAAAATCTAGCACTGAATCAAAGTGAGTCATATCTGTCCGACCTCCCAGCCAATCAGGAGCTGAGATCTGGGCGGCTGGGGGAGAGGTGCGGCCACGTGCTCTCCTGAGGGAGAGAGAGTCTCCAGAACCACCGTCTGCTGCTCCTTTACTACTGATCAATAACGACAGCAGATAAGGCAGGCAGCCTGCAGGTGCCAGTCTCTGGGCAGATTAAGCCATCTGGAGGCAGGGCGTACCTGATCACAGCCATCATTCATCACCGCGGCAGAGAGACTCACCACCCTGCATCTAACAGCACTGAGACTCCGCCCCACCCTGCATCTAACAGCACTGAGACTCCGCCCCTCCCTGCATCTAACCAGCACTGAGACTCCGCCCCTCCCTGCATCTAACCAGCACTGAGACTCCGCCCCTCCCTGCATCTAACAGCACTGAGACTCCGCCCCTCCCTGCATCTAACCAGCACTGAGACTCCGCCCCACCCTGCATCTAACAGCACTGAGACTCCGCCCCTCCCTGCATCTAACCAGCACTGAGACTCCGCCCCTCTGTGAGTGTTCAACTCTCTCTCTGACTCTGAGTGTTAAGTGTTAAGACTCTCTGTGATCATTAGACTGAGAATAAAGCTCTCTGTGGACACAGATGAGGCTGGATCCTCAGCTTCCTGTATTTCTTCTCTTCAGCTGCCTGTTGCTCCATTCATGTCTGTGCCACAGTCTCACCTCCAGCAAGCCTTACAGCCCTGAGAGAGAGGCAGAGAGAGGCAGGGAGCAGAGCCGCGTTCAGAGAGAGGCAGGGAGCAGAGCCGCATTCAGAGAGAGGCAGAGAGAGGCAGAGAGAGTCAGGGAGAAGAGCCGTGTTCAGAGAGAGGCAGAGAGAGGCAGAGAGAGGCAGAGAGCAGAGCCGCGTTCAGAGAGAGGCAGGGAGCAGAGCCGCGTTCAGAGAGAGGCAGAGAGAGTCAGAGAGAGGCAGAGAGCAGAGCCGCGTTCAGAGAGAGTCAGAGAGAGGCAGAGAGCAGAGCCGCGTTCAGAGAGAGGCAGAGAGAGCCAGGGAGAGGCAGAGAGAGGCAGGGAGCAGAGCCGCGTTCAGAGAGAGGCAGAGAGAGGCAGAGAGAGGCAGGGAGAGGCAGGGAGAGGCAGGGAGAGGCAGGGAGCAGAGCCGCGTTCAGAGAGAGGCAGAGAGCAGAGCCGCGTTCAGAGAAAGGCAGAGAGCAGGGCCGCGTTCAGAGAGAGTCAGACAGAAGCAGAGCAGAGCCGCGTTCAGAGAGAGTCAGAGAGAGGCAGGTAGCAGAGCTGCGTTCAGAGAGAGGCAGAGCCGCGTTCAGAGAGAGTCAGAGAGAGGCATGTAGCAGAGCCGCGTTCAGAGAGAGGCAGAGAGAGGCAGGGAGCAGAGCCGCGTTCAGAGAGAGGCAGAGAGCAGAGCCGCGTTCAGAGAGAGGCAGAGAGCAGGGCCGCGTTCAGAGAGAGTCAGAGAGAGGCAGAGAGCAGAGCCGCGTTCAGAGAGAGGCAGAGAGAGGCAGAGAGCAGAGCCGCGTTCAGAGAGAGGCAGAGAGCAGAGCCGCGTTCAGACAGAGGCAGGGAGAGGCAGGTAGCGGGGCCGCGTTCAGACAGAGGCAGGGAGAGGCAGGTAGCGGGGCCGCGTTCAGAGCGAGCTGTTCATTCATGCGCTCCACCAGCCAATTACCCTCCCGGAGCGGCCAGCGTGCAAGTCAAGCAGCGCAAACACAAAGCGCAGAGCAGAAGCGGCAAGCGCAGCTGGACGGCGTGTCGGTGCTCGTCTGCATCCTGCTTCTGCCTTTGATCAAATCTTTTATCTGCTTTCAAACCTCTGTTCTGAGCCCAGCTCAGCGCCGCTACACACTTCAGAATCAACATCTACACAACGCTAAATGCGCAACACATATCAAACGCCCAGCTGACCTTGGCTATTTAAATATCAAATGAATGTCTCTCAGTAACAAGGCAGATAAAAGGCTTTTGATTCAATTCATGACCTGTAAGTTACCAACACTAAGGAAAGAAATTATGTTTTAAAATGCACATTATTCACCTGTGTGACGACTTAAAATAGATCCAAAAAGACTATTAGTGAAAGCAGGCTATCCTAAACAAGTAAGCTTATATATAATTCACATTCAATGACAGTAAAAGACTGTAATGGAGTACATGTCTGTTCCATGGACCTTTTTTAAATGAACAAGAATATCCTGGACAAACATACAGACTCCCAAGTTGGAGGAAAAGACATTGTATTTCACAAATTCCTTTGTTTGCCTCCTCGCAAACGCACCCACACCATGGACTCTACAGACTAACAAGGAAGCAGACTCAAATATCTTAACGTGCAGGGTGGCCAACTGGTTGTTTAAGAATTTCTAGATCTTGGACATTTTTTGTCAATATGCACCTTTCTAACAGCTAAAGTAAATTAAATGTTTGTGGTTTGGGGGAACATGGTCTACCCGTTTATTCAAGGGCGCCAGCAGGACAGACTCCATCAGCCAAAGGACCCGAGGCCTGGGGGCTGATGGGATTTGTAGTGTTGGGAGGGCACCAGCAAATGTGGCTGAACAACATGAGCTGTGACTGCGGGGGGAGTTTCCTGTGTTTGCTTTTTAATCTTTTATAATTGATCTGTATTGTGTTTGAAAGAAGCCAAATATGAAACATTTTAAATATGGTAGAGAGATGCCTGTATGTTAATATTTATTGGTTTATTGCCTTTGTTCAGTTAATTGGTTTATTTGATTTTTCCTATTCTAAAATGACTGACTTCCTTTATAAGAGCAGCATTCAGTCAGTAGGAGGAGAGCTGGCTGTCTAGAGCAGCTGTATAATTGACATATTCTCTGTTTGCCTGCCTTTGGCAATTATTGCTTGTATTTGTTTTGTTTTCTTTTTGTTCGCACTAGTATTTCTTCTTTTTTCAATTACGTTAGTATTATTTCTGTTACTTTCACCTGTCACAGGTTTGGGCAAATAAAATAATAAATAAATATCACGGCATCACCAAACCTTTGGTCTCATCAGTTTTTTTCCCCCAACACCTCTCGGCTATTCTACAACACAGACACACAAACAATTACAAAAAAAACATTAAAATTATATTATATGCTAACATGATATATGGTAACCAGGGAAAATGAAATGTGTTGTTATATTCATGAGACTCTGCTGATAGCATGTACCATCTACACACTTAATAAGGTCACACTTCATCCAGCCCATTTACCATATTAGAAAAGTTAGAGATTACAATTAATTATGAATTCTTTCTTAAAACTGTTAGTAAACTCATAGTAAGCATACTAAGTAATAGCATACTGATTGATAAGCATAATATACCACCTGGTAAGTGTAAATATTAGTGCTAATACATATTATTAATCCAAAATCAACAAAATACATAAGATGAGAAGTTTCTGGAAGGACTGTCTGCAGTTTGGTGCCTTGACATTGCGCAGCGTTTGACCACAGGTGTGCGACAGGCGTGCGACAGGTGTGCATTACTGAAGCCTGAAGTAATAATTAAAACCAGAAATGTTTTTATTATCTATTCTGTAGCAGTACTGAGGTGACCTCCTTTGTGACTCTAAACTCTAATCTGAAACCAGACATACATACATATATATATATATATATATATATATATATATATACGCCCTGAACCATCCAATGGCCTTCTGCAGGGGCTACTCTGAGCGGATGCTGGACTGCACTCGTTACAGCGGCTGAGCTCCCCTCTGCTTCTGCACGAAGCCTCTGAGACTGAAACACACACCTGCAGCAGGGCACAACCTGCACGCACACACACAGGGGATAATCAACGGCCAACTGTGGAGCAAGTGCCCACTAACGCCTAAGCCCTAATGCCTACCCCCTAACCCCTAAGCCCTAATGACTACCCCTTAATTAACCAGGAACAGTGGCGCACGCAGAGAATCACACCGCAATACACTGAGGCTTCACGCAGACCCTGGGCAGACTGTACACTGAGGCTTCACGCAGACCCTGGGCAGACTGTACACTGAGGCTTCACGCAGACCCTGGGCAGACCGTGTCAGTGGACAGCGCAGAGCAAGAGGAGCTTCTGCTGTGAGAGGGAAGGCCAGGCCAGCCTGGGCTGCTGTGTCACCAGCAGCATGATGAAGTGGAGTGGGAGAGCGCGGATAATTACCACGAGTCCTTCAGCTTCCTCTCCACCTGGCTGTGTGTGAGAGGCATACCAATGCAGGCATCGCGCCGTGTGGAGATGCGCCCGCACGCGCACCCCGGAGAGACCCTGCACAGCGAGGACATCGGTGCGGAACACTTCCCTCACACACTCCTCGCGCTGACGAGAGGAGTCAGGATAAACACAGAGCCGACGAATTGCAGGGCAGCAGCGTAGCATGTGACACACGGACAGAGCACCGTTAGCACGTTAGCACAGGTGTGGAGCATCGTTAGCACGTTAGCACAGGTGTGTATCATCGTTAGCACGTTAGAATGTGGCACGTTCCATCACTGTCATTTTTTGAGCAGACACTCTTAGCCAGAGCGACGTGCACGAACGCAGAACTGCAGCACGCAGAACAGTCACGCACCCCCTGCACACACCGGGCCAGTCTGCTTTGCGTGTGATGGAGTGCGCTGGCGGAAGTATACGGGGCTCCGCAGGCCTTACAGGTGAGCCGGCAGGTGTCAAACAGCCGTGTTTTCAGAGCACTACATTCTCTGACTTTACACACTAAAAAGAAGAATTGCCTCTGTTCTTCACCCCCAAGAGAGACACTGCTGCTCAGAGAAATTGAATCACTATCTCAGTGTTAAAAAGGATTCTGCCTGTGACATCCTGCAGGGGAACAAAGAGCTTATTTCACAAACCCGACTCAGCAAAGGATCCAAAACCACTTTACTCCAGTTAATGTGTTTCACAGACCCCGAGGAACCCAGTTAAAGCCCAGCACACAGCCAGCCATACAGGCAGACAGGAGCGGGACACAGGGGCATCATGGGATGGAGTGATGGCCGGTGAGAGCGAGAGTGACGGGGGTGTGACTGTGCGGGGGGGGAGTGATGAGGGGAGTGAGAGAGAGTGAGGATGAGAGTGTTGGGGTGACAGTGTGAGGGGGTTTGAGAGTGTGAGGGTGTGTGAGGGGGGTTTGAGAGGGTGAGGGTGTGTGAGGGGGTTTGAGAGTGTGAGGGGGGTTTGAGAGGGTGAGGATGTGTGAGGGGGGTTTGAGAGTGTGAGGGTGTGTGAGGGGGGGTTTGAGAGTGTGAGGGTGTGTGAGGGGGGTGTGAGAGTGATGGGGGTGTTCAGAGGCCTCTCCAGATGAGGGGGGTGCTGGAAGCAGCTCGTTTTGGGGGGACTTCATGAGACCCACTCTAACTCCCATTAATCAGCAGACAAACCTCAGCAGCTGCTAAACTCTACATAAGAGCAGTCAATCACTCCCCGGTGTCTCGGCTCTCTGCAGATCCAGGCACAGGCCTGTGGGTCGGCCTCTGTCCTGCTGCACGCCGCCCTTTCCCGGGCCCGAGAGATGCATCGCCATGGAGACCACCCGACAAGCAGGGACAGAACACTGCCTGGGGGAGAATCATCACCTCGCTGAGCGGAGCGAAGGCTGCCACACCCAGCAGGTCCGTTAGAGCGATCCCGGAACCCGGCAGGTCCATCAGAGCGATCCCGGCACCCGGCAGGTCCATCAGAGCGATCCCGGCACCCGGCAGGTCCGTCAGAGCGATCCCAGCACCCGGCAGGTCCGTCAGAGCGATCCCAGCACCCGGCAGGTCCGTCAGAGTGATCCCGGAACCCGGCAGGTCGGTCAGAGCAATCCCGGAGCCGATTCAGAGTGAATCAGTGTGCAACAAATGCAGATTCACATATCAAAGCGGTTTATAACGTGTTTTGGACATGTTCAGACAAGAGAATTTCAAAGCAGTTTAGGGACCCGAGGAAATCGATCTCTACATTGTTCATTTACAGGGAAGCCATTCTGGAAGACTGTGAGTGAAACAAGGACTCCGTCCTCAACATCAAGATCTTCAAATAACAGCACTCAAATGCAGTTAGCTGCACTGCCAACTCGCAGAAATACTACACACTGACAGACAGCTGAAAAACTGCTGCATGTATATTTCTATCTAACAGCATATACACACATACTGTAGCAAATATTTTTATTTAATAGCATTTGGAACACATATTTTAGTATATATTTCTATTTAAAAGCATTGGAAACACATATTGTACACTAGCGCTGTCATGGTCACCTGAGTCTCTCAGAAACACCATCTCTCAGCTACGCCCAAGAACAGAAAATACTGGAGGTGATTTAGTGATGAACATGCAAAGGTGGTTTTTACATCAGTTTTAGAAAAATGTAAATGAAAGTGCTAATGGTACTCAGCTCTTTAATTCTGATTTTATGCCAGAACAGAGCTTTGATCTTGCATCTCTCCAGTAGCGTGATAGTCCCCTCGCAGATATTGTTCATCTGCTTGTTTTCATCAGCCCGTGTTAAACTCACTGCATATTACCTACATTATAAAAACATGTGCAAGGTTCCTCACATGTTCCAGCGCACATTTTTATTCTAGAGTTTGTCTGACATGTTTTGTGATTTTCTCATAGGTTGCAAGTTGCCCTGGATAAACAGCCCTGTAGAGGAAATGACAGAAGAGATCTGAAAGGACTACAGCTTCATCTCATTATGACAGCTGTCAAATTCTTCCATCTTCAGCAACCTGAACTTTATCCAACCTAAACCTGAACTTTATCCAGATAACATTGGCAACGTTTATTAAAAATAAGTTAATAATGTTTGTATAACACTAATTATCGTTACATTGTGCTAAAAAACTGACATTCCATGTTTTTGGTAGAATCCAGATGAATCAAGATGGATATTTAAATCACGATGTCCTTTGAATGAAGTCCTGCACCTCAGGGAAAAACCCTTTCAGCAGATGTACACTGGCAGCAGGTGGCAATGCCAACTCCATTATTCAGTGGTTCACATCCATTTGAACTAGTGACATACACACATAAAACATTATCTCTTCACAGTCCATTCCCACACTGAAACACCCTGTTTTACTGCGGACAGAAATCAAATATCAAACTGAAATGACACATTGTCATTTGATTTTAAGTTACATTTTGTAATATGATTTTTGTTTGTTTTAATCTGATTGATTTCTTAATGTACTGATTAATTTTCTCTACATTTCAACATTCATATTTGCATATGAATCTGAACCACTGAATATATTTGGGTATGTTCTTCACTTTATTACAAAACCCAGATGGTGTCAGCATCAAATGCAGATGGAAGATAAAATGTCTTAAAAGGAGGCCAAGGAAGACATAAAAATATAAAGGTGACTACTTAAATTAACTATGATTCAACACTTCCCTGAAGTTGCCAAGAACACATTAGTTTTAAAGAAAATTTGAGTGGGTCGGGTCATAAGTTGTGTACTTACACTACAGGAGTGTGCTAAGTGAACCAGCACATGGAGTCACCATGGAGGAGTGTGTTCAAAAGGACGTGTATTCACCATACAGGAGTGCAGTCACTATAGGGGAGTCTCTCTGCTATAGAGAGTGCTCACCATGGAGTGTGCATTGAGAGAGAGAGTGGTCAGAGTGGAGCAAATACATGATATCTATAAACAGCCACCAAATGTTGCATTAAAACACTCACTAAGCAGAGAGTATCTATAAAAAAAACAGACACTAATCATTCACACACAGGTAAAATCTCCTTTGCTAAAGGCTTAGTTTTTGCCCTGTGAATATGAAGTGAAAAGGAGGATGTGTTTAGAGTTCCTCTCAGTTTCTGATTGGGTCTCAAAAACATGGTCATCTTGATCTTCTGTTGTGGTCAGCTGTAGAACCAACCCAGAGGTCAGAGAACGTTGCGTGACCACTCCTTCAGTGTGACCGCGGCAGAACCATGAGGTGAACGAGGCTACCAGAACCTCCCGCAGATCCGGGCCCCGGGGACAACACGGCCCCTGAGCCCGTATTCACCGTCTAACAAAACACCCGTGCCTCCGTCAGCCCCTTCTGTCCAAACAATGACACAGAGTGGCAAATATGCAACTGCTGTCATGGCAACAGCTACCATGGGCAGAGGAAATGGAACTGCCACAGAATCTCCAAGCAGTGCATGCAAATGCATAAAACCTGCAGCTGACGGGACTCTGATCGCAACAGAACCCCAACCTGATGAGCTGCAGGACAGACACTCTCACCTGCAGCCAGCGCTCTGCTGCACCACCTCCCACAGCTTTCACACTGACCTGGGATCAGTGCTTACATCTCAGCGCTCCTCAGGATCCTGTCCTTCCTATCTGCTTTATGGTAACTCACACTGATCTGGGATCAGTGCTTACATCTCAGCGCTCCTCAGGATTCTGTCCTTCCTATCTGCTCTATGGTAACTCACACTGACCTGGGATCAGCGCTTACATCTCAGCGCTCCTCAGGTTCCTGTCTTCCTCTCTGCTCAGTGGTGACTCACAGATCTGGGATCAGTGTTGGGAGATGTACTACCTGCTGATGATTTTCTATCTGATTGTTTGGGTGGGGGGACAGTGGCAGACTCTTAATGATGAGATAATGAGATGATGAGAAAAAAGCTTTCAATCATAAGTCTGGAATCAGTAAGTCTGGACAAAGAGACACAACACAGAGAGCCGGGAAACACAGCCAAGGCTTACACACACACACACACACACACACACACACACACACACACACACACACACACACACACACACACCACACACGCACACACACATCACATGGCACCTTTTCCCAGTGCCTCGCCTGTTCAGCACGCACTGAGGTCTCTTCTTGTAGCCATGGTTGTGAAAACAATGGGCAGCTGGGTATGTCCAACACGTTTATACATGACCCTAAGCATGATGGGATGTTAACTGCTTCATTGACTCAGGAAACATACCTGTGTGGAAGCTGTTTTCAATATTCAGTGGCTGTGTCTCTTTTCAAAGACTCCTGCTGCCTTGATGTCTGCAAAGGCAGGTACCTTCAGAGGCTGGATCAGCAGGACATGTGACTGAAGACGAATGTGAATTTGGACACCCTTTGAAGGCAGCGAGTACTTCATCATCCACATCATTTTAGGTCTCCGGCGAGCCACACAACCCTAAGTTATGTTACGCTAAACAGCTTCAGGTGTTTGACAGCCTGATGCAGCATTGCTGAACAGACACAATATCCAACACCTAGTTGCAAAAATCAGAATGATAACAAGCTAGTTAGTTGCCTAGCTGACTAGACATCTACTCTTCACTGTAAGGAAGGAGTTCTTACATCCAGCCACTCAGTGCAGAGTTCTTTGTGTCAGTAAACAGGCCACTACTTAAAATAAGACAAAAGCGCTAATAACAACTCACCAGCTAATGTTAATACTACTGCTGGTATCTATTCAGATAAAATTATAAAACTGTAAAAATAAATGATACAACAATCAGATCTATTCTTTTACTGCATTTAAAACATTCTTCACATTTAAAAACAAATCATCACACCCAGTCTGTCTCTCTCTTGCACATCAACTCAGCCACTATTTTTTCAAAAATGTTTTAGAATGTTGCATGAGCTGCAATGTCTTCTGGAATTTCCCTCTGTTTGAAGGACCCATCAGTGGATCCTTCATGTTCACCCAAAAGCAGGTACCTTAGGAGACAGTATTTTAAGGCATCCCCGAAATTCGATATGACTTAAAATGGTTGACAGGCTGGTGCTCTCCTCTGAGGAAGTTCACTTCAAACAGCCTCTGCACCCTTTACTTTCACAGTCACCTGTATATCACACCATAACAAAAGCTCTGCAGAGGACATCAATGAAATATATTCAAATGTTAATATCCGCATCCGTCTCAGGTCTCTTAGCGTTAGTTAGCTATGTGTAATGTTGCAGTCTCAGGTCTCTCAGCGTTAGTTAGCTATTTGTGACGTTGCTGATTTTGGTGCAAATGCCGTCTACACCTTTTGAGCTTTTACCTGCCAAACTCCACCTCCACTGCATCCTTAACAAAGCAATAGTGAGACCAACTGAACTGCAGGTAAAGACATAATAAAGAGGATGTTGTAATGATTACAGACCAAATTAGATTATTTAAAACTGACTAACGATGCCCATATCTCTGAAATTGCAAAATCTCAAACAAGGACAACAAGCCAAAAGGCACTTTTCTTTGTTAAACAAAAAAGGTATGGTATTCTTTCAGAATATACTAGTAAAGAATATGCAGTTTGTGACATTGTGTGTGTGTGGGGGGGGGGGGTGTAGTTTTTGCTTCAGTAAATCTATTATTAATGCTGTATTTCTTTACATAATCATATAATTTTACTAAAATTGCCAAAAGTGCTGTTTGTCCTGTGTATATTTTTAGAGTGGCCCTGAGTTAGTGTTGGGAAGTGACTGCCCTTGGCTCAGGCCTGCAGAGGCTGCACTGTGTGGCACACTGCGCTGGACACACTGCGCTGGACACACTGCGCTGGACACACTGCGCTGGACACACCACACTGCGTAGCCTTCCCTGCATCTCTGTGTCCCATTTATCCATCAATTGATCAGGTGGAAGACGAGTTCCTGCATCTTCCGCCGGGGCTGTCAGCCCCCGCAGCCTGCAGCCGGATGCACAGGTTTGCACAGCCACTCACTCCTAATCAGCCCAATCACATTACCTGCTTCATCTGGGGTTTGCCCATTTCCATCAAGGAACAATCACATATGCCTGTTTTTTAAAAAAGAACAAAACTATTACAAGACATATTTGTGTGCTTAATTTATTTTCATTTAGTATTAATCTGCTTCTTTCATGTTAAAATGAAAAGAGCTGCAAGGACATTTTTACTGACATCACAGAAGAAATATTCAATGTTACACTGAAATGCTCAAGGTGAAAGTTTCTAACAAATTTTTAGGACTCCTGGGTCAGATTTTTCATGAGCGAAGGACGCTTACCAGCATGTTGTATAACCGGGCGTTTGGAGAGAAGAAACTCTGCACTTTGCTGCAGCTTCATCTGCATTTTCATCTCTATATTTCATCACATCACTAAAATCACACATCAAACACCAGAGGTGCTTTCAGACACCTCACCTGTCTCAAACTGACACTCCTGTGGATTCAGGTTTACGTTCAAATCCCTAACTTCAAGCACACAAAAAATATATACTCACATTTTAATGAAGAATTAGCTGACAGCCTTTGCTAGTTATTTCTGTGTAAGTTCTTTAAAGACATTTCTTCAGATTGTTCATTTTTAATTAAAAAAAAAGCTGCAACCTGACTGGAAAATTAAACTGAAGATTGGCTTGGTTGTATGAACTATGGTGGAGGAATATACTGTCAGATAAAAGTTACGAAGGTGTTTCAAATTAAGTTTCCATTTTTAAGCCCATTTAGAGTTCTTTCTGGAAAGAATCTAAACAGTTCAATTTTTCAGACAATTTTTACAAGCAATGCAATATAATGATCAATAATGATGCAAAGGTTTATCATTTTGCATATGCATTTTATCATAAAATGTATTGAGACTGTGAAATAAATTCACAGTTTAACTGAATAAAAATGTGTAAAATACCTCCTGTTGGTGGCTGGGAGGAAATAAAGAGCCAAACAGACTGCAGTAACAGAACCTGTCAGAACCGCCGTGGAAGTAGGAGCCCAGGTATGAGGAGCTGCCCTCACCTGGGACCGGGGCCTGTCGCTCAGCGAGGGGATCCTAACCCTGTCTCTGATGGAGCCACATGGGCGGTGGGGGCTGCATGTGGAAGGCAGCAGCAGACCTACGCCCCCCCATAACACCCCCACCCCCATCACCACCATTCTTTGTGTTGTTTCAGAAGAAGGCATTACACTGTGTGTCTGCCACTAAGAGAAGTTAAGCGTCTGAAATCATGTGTGCAGATGGAGGTGCAGCAGCTCGGACGCAGCCCTTGGGCTGACTGACACACTGCCTGCAACATGAGAGCATAAATCACAGCCACTCAGGGCATGAATCGACTCCACTCACTATTCCCATCATGTTTGGCTCCTGGCTGGATTAATGAATGTCATGACCTTTAACTAGGGCTGGCACACTAACCATCGGTCACGGACACTGACCGGGGTCAAAATAAAATAGCCATTACTTTGGGGGTTTGTTCTTAATTTTCAAGTAATTGTACATAAGTTTCAAATACAGTAGATGGACCTGTTGCTGACTATACACTATAGGGAGAAGGTGTGTGTGTGTGTGTGTGTGTGTCTTACACTTTTTCTCATCTACTATGGCTACTAGAGGCTAGAGAGCTGTTTAGAGCCCAGTAACTGATAGTCATTCAACTGAAATTGCAATATCACAGAATTAGGATGGAATTATAATGATATAGCTGGCTCACTAGCTGCATAAAGATATTGACAGATGGATTAGAAACCATTTTGTCGATCATTGTTGGATGGTTAAACAAATGATTTATTGATTCAGACAACAATAACATTAACCACTGAACGTTTTCTGCTTTGGGCCACTTCATAATATGCTAGCTAGCATGCAGGAAGTAGGATTATAAACCCCAATATCTGTGCATCCAATGACCATTCTTGTTCATTGCCATTAGCAGTGACCATCAACCGCCAAACCATAAACAGTGCTTACGACCCAGAGTATGCACTCCCTCTGGTGGTAGGATATGTAATAGCATCATATTGGGTTAAGAGCAAAAAATAATGCCCCCCCCCAAGCAGCTTATACATGAACCATAGGTATAATTATGACCACTGACTGTCAACCCAAATTTCCTGATCATAACAGCCCTACCTCTTCCCTTCATGTTTACCCTGACTAAAATGAAACAGATATTGGGACACACAGAATATTTTTCCATTTAAAAGGTTTTAACTGAGCAGCAAATTTCACAAATGATGGATTTTATTGCAGACAGCACAAGGGTCCAGAAGCCGACTACATGAAGACAGACTAGCTCTCAGCACAATGGAACGCCTGCCTCTGCTTGAGGACCACAGGCTGTCCCTCACACTGCCAGAGAAAGCAGGTGATAATTAACCTGCTAAAGTCAGCCCAGCCTGCACAGGTATCTCATCAGAACCTATCTGCATTTGAGACCCGTTCGCTTGCTCTCTCTGTGTCACACACACACACACACTCTCACACGCTCTCTTTCACTCCCTCCATATTCCTCTCCTGCTATCTCTCCATCTCTTCCTCTTCTTCTGTTTCACTCATATATGATAAACAAGCAGTTCAGTGAGACTGTTATAAACTAGTTTTCCCCTGTGTCACTGCCATGAGACCAAATCAAACACACACACTGGAGCCAGAATGATTGGAGTTTGTTAGCTACACACGTGAATGCTCAAAAGCCCCCAAGGAGGACACACATAATCCATTTATGATAGTAGTAAACATTTATTTTCCAACCCAACAACAGGCTACCCCCCCAGAACACCATTAGAACTACCCCACCTAATACTACCCACAGACTAATCCCCCACACAGACCACCATCCAAATTAACCCCTGACACAGAAAACCATATGGACTAACCCCTAACACCAAACACCATAGCTCCGATGTCTGACATGTACAAGCAGACAAGCAATTCTGGAACTTTCCAAAACTCAATTCTGCCCTCTGGCCTCTATGGGCAGACTGAACGGGCCTACATTTCTAAATACTGCTATTTTACTTGATGCCTTTCGGCTGAACAGATCCAGGCAGAAAGGCTTTCAATGAGTTTCTGAAACGTCACATGTTGCACTGCTGTGCCAAGCCTTGTTTGGGAATGCTGTTCCCATTCGCAATTTGTTTAAATCAATCTTGCACCACCCTATTAAACTGTGAATTCGTGTGTGTGTGTGTGTGTGTGTGTGTGTGTGTGTGTGTGTGTGTGTGTGTGTGTGTGTGTGTGTGTGTGTGTGTGTGTGTGAGTGAGTGAGTGAGAGAGAGAGAGAGAGAGAGAGAGAGAGAGAGAGAGAGAGCAGCCGTTCGGAGGAGGTGAAGCACTCAAACCATTTATTGTGTCCGGTGAACTAAGATCAGTTACTCACAAATGAATTCTGATATTCTAATCACGACCCAGTCTGAGAGCATATATTCTGTAAATAACAACAGGTGATTATCTGTATTCTTAAATTAATTTCATCACAATAAGTGCTTAATCATTCTAAAAACTATAATAAGGTTGCAACATGTCACAATCACTCAGTGTTTACGACGCTGTTAACATACACTGCGAGCTGATGCGAACACACGCTTTTAATTCATGTACCCAACTCATTTATTTTCAATCAGCTGAGCCGCCTCTATTGTGATGTAAATATCGTGACACCTTCAAAAACAAATTTGCCATGAACTGCGAAACTGGACAAGGAGACAGGGAGATGTGTGACCGTGTAGACTTACATCCACTTAACTATAAAGCCAAAGCCTACGCATTAAAAACAACCGAAAACTCTGGCAAAATGGTTTTCGCTGGCGAAATTCAGTGTAAATTGAGAAAGGGACAGTTTCACGATACTGCCCCAGACAGTCTGCTTCCGGATGATTAGATTTTTAGAGAAGTAACCGACCCAAGAAAAGGGCAGCTCAATGGAATTGAAAAGGTGATGTTAATTTGGTGTTTTGGTCGAAATTTAAAAATCGGGACATTTGATCATCATGTTGTCGATAGACACCTTACCTAGCGCTTCAGCATCAGCTCGGTCCCTTCGCCAGTGATGTCCGTCTCCGCTTGTTGGCTTTTTGTTTTATGTTTTCTTCAACAGTAAGTTATTTTTTCAGTATCTCATGCAGAGTGTGAACAAATCGTAACTAGGATAGAAAATATCCCTTAATTTCGGGGTAGAATTCCCCCCGTTCCTTCCTGTCCTGTGTTTTAGGTAGCGTTTGTTGCACGATGGGAAATATACAGCAGTGTTCGCGTCAAATATCTGCATCCAAACAGTTGGAAATATTCTAATTCTTCCTCTCCCGGGTGCAATGAACACTTCAGCGGCGCAGCCTTGTCCAAACCTATGGATCTGCGTCTTTTTTGCTTTCTTCCCCCTTCTTCGCGTAAACGTGAAACTGGCCAGAAAACATGTAGATGCAGGTATCTGTGAAAGAGCTCCGTGCTCCCCGGTGCTGCTGGGCTGTAGTTGAAAATGCTCAGCACAGCTTCAGGGAGGCTGAAGGAGAACGCCGTGCCATCAAATATCTTTATAAACCGCGTAATCGTCGAGGAAAACACTCATTCTGAAAGCGATAATTCCGGTTACTGGGCTAGAACAAACATAATTCAAGTTGTGTAGAGAAAGCGGCGAGGCAATACTGCGAGCAGAAACAATGAAAGGCAGCGCTGAAGCTCGTCTGAAGCCTGTCTCTCTCTCTCTCTCTCTCTCTCTCTCTCTCTGTAGAGCTGCAGGCTCGAAGCCCCGGCCGTCACACACCGCGCGTTTCTCAATATGCCAAACTTACGCCAAGCGCAATCACGTTTTTCTTTACATTGTAGCAATTTCAGCATACCTATAATTTATGAACCAAACTTTTAATTCACTAAGTAAACACGGTACAGCGTTTTCTTTCCCATTTTGATGGGTTAGTTATGTGCAATATATAGATTAATTTATCACGTATGATTCAGAATAAATATATTTTTAAGAAAACGTCGCACCATATATTATAACGCCTACTAAATAAAATATGAGATTGCATGTTTATGTTATGGTTGCTTTGCAAGTTGCTGAATGTAATTACATTAGGTGCCTTCGATCAATCGATAACACGTTAAACAACATAATTACCGGTTATATTGTGAGCCAATCAATTGTGTGCTGCATCGCAAATAAGATAACATGCATTTGTGGAACATTCTCCATTAAATAAATGGATTTCCCTCCGAAATACCTGAAGGGTGATGCTCGCTTTGATAGTATGAATCAACATAATTTCTCTCTCCCATTAAAGGAAGGTATTGGAGGTGCGCGCTAATGGGCTTTTCTCGGCTGCTGATTGCACAGCCGGGCGCGTGAGCGGCTCTGTGGCTCTCAATGATTCTTCCGGCACAAATCTGAGCGAATCTGCGCGGAACCCTCGCGGGAGGGTGGGGCTAATTGCCAATTCCCCACCAGCGCTGATTCGCTCAGCCCACCTTTCTGTTTGCAGCTCTCTTTTACATCTTTCTCATTGAGATCAAAGAACTATGCCAAGCCAAGCCAAGACAACCCAAGCCAAGCCTGGCTGTTACCTGTAACTTAGTAATGATGCATGGCAGCAGATGCTAGCTATTGCTAAATCCTGCATGTGCCCTCTTCAGAAGCTAATCCTATATGTAGTATTTAAACAGGTTAACTGTCCAACAATCAGCCTTTCTTTGTTGTTGTTATTTTTAATGTTAAATGTTATACTTTGATTTAAAATGTATGCAGATTATTCTTGTTTTGATTGTGCCAGGACTCCCTCCATGTCCACGGGTGTGGCCTGACCTTGCAAAGGTGTGGCTTGGTTACATGTGGGTGTGGTTTATCCATCTCCATTTTCTGCGCAGGACCTCAGTGGTAATTGGCTTCAGCTTTGCTGCCTCTCATTGGTCAGTATGGCACACCTCATCAGGCCAGTTGGTGTGATCAGGCACCGATGTCAGCGATGTCAGTGCCCAGCGGTGGCTGTGCTGTCCATAACTGCCCCCCTGGCTGCCCTGCTGTAATAGGCTGATGGGCAGCAGTATTGCCAGTGTTTTCTGTGTGTCAGTGTTAATGACATCAGCGATTGCTTTGCTTTCACTCTCTTTGCTATAGGGATCGCAGGCAGTTCCTCCTTGGCTGATGGTTTCAGACTCCACTCATGGGGCATTCTGACACTGGCCTCAGCTTTGCAGCCTCTGATTGGTCAGTATGACACACCTCATCAGACCAATAGACATGGGGGAGTCTGCACAAGGCTATGTCCTTTATGTGTTGCATTTTCTTTATCACAGTTGGTGTGCTCCTCCAGGTCTCATGCATCATAACAAACCTGACTTCTGAACTGCAAGCTGCTGCTGTTTTAGACAGAGTCACTGGAGTCCGGCTGCTGGAGGCAGACCCCAGTGCTACCCCAGTTACTGATAACACTTCAGCAGAGATGAGGATGTTACTGTGAATGTGTGGCTCTCACATTGCTGTGAGGGTCCCTTTTTTGGTCCCTCACTGAATCTGAATCCTTTTATATGGTGATTTCCTGGACATCTTAATCTGTTTCAGAAGTGCAGGTGACAGTGTGGCATAGCATGTAACCAAAAGGTTGCTGGTTTGATTCCCCACTGGGACACTGCTGCTGTACCCTTGGGCAAGGTACTTAACCCACAATTGCCCAGTAAATATCCAGCCGTATAAATAAATAACGTGTCAAAAAACCTGTAACCTGGGGTTTGTTGTGGTCTGTCCTGAGCTTCTCTCAGATACTCATGGGCTCTGCTTGGGTTTTCTTTCACTTGTTTGGAGAAATTTGTGTTGCTTTATGCCTGAAATTATGAACAATCAGCCAGAATTTCTCCTTTTTCATTCATCTGCCATGATTCCCACATTCCCTCCCTCTGTGTAAGCTCTCTGTGGTCCCTGCTCCTGGGGTGCTTGTTACGGCGCTGCTTCGCTCCCCGGATGTGCCTGTGTTTAGTGCAGAGGGTGTGTGAGATCGTCTGCAGGCCGCATGATCAATGGAAACTCCTGACGTCATGGAGACGTCTTCTTCTGCATAGGCTGGGTACAGAATTAGAGACTCTATTACGGAAGAAAGCCCTGTCTCCAGATTATATCTTATCTAATAATATTGAGATAAGAGTTTTCATAAATTGGTATTATAGAAGCAGATCTGATTTTGTTATTTTAAATCCAATGTCATCTTATCTTATGTCAGCCATCATATCCTTTTCCAATTTAGAATGCAGAACCATGATGCCAGTTTAGGAGCTGATGTGCCAGTGAGGTCACCGAGGTTCTCACAATCTCTCACTGAGCTCTGCTAACTAAAGAGCTCCATGCAGAGGGACATCCGTAAGTCTTTGAGGCTATGATGCATGTTCAGCAAGTCTTGGCCAGGTCGCTCAGGCAAATAAAATGTTTTGATAATAGGAAAAATACCAGGCTTTTGTCTTTAGTATGAGAGATACTTGTCAATTTTATGTCTGAAAAGAGATTGGAAGTTTCTAGCTCTGTGTCTGCAAGAAACATAGAGAATCGAGTCGAAACACATGTAGCTACCTCACTAACATTAGCTACAGGATACACGTGCAACCAATGTAGGATTGAGAAGAAAATTAATTTAGCTAACTAACCATTAGACATCTAACTAACATCATTCAAACATCTAACATCTCTCAAACATCTAACCCTGCCCCTGGCCTGTTTCCTGATTGGTTCTCACTCGGCTTGGCAGTGGGCAGCTTAAGATGATCTTAAATTCAAAAATATTGTATTAGGTTTTTGTGGGAAGCAACAGAAGTCCAGGGAGGGTAGGAATGGTCGACCTGAAGAGTAGAGACCGCTTATCACAGAGTGCTGAGAGTGGACTCTTCATGGCAAAAAGCACTGCCTCCAGCATTCCCTGCAATCTGTGCCCATTGTCTCCTTCCTTTAAATAACAGCTTTGAACCTCAAACGTATGCACACACGTATTTGTGATACTATATGATAGAGTAACTGCAGATTATGGAGAAATCACCAATGTACATTTCTCAACCAGCTAAAATGTAGTTTCTAATAAATATTGAGTGCTTTTATATTTGCTTTCGTTTAAAATGTGTATCTTGGACATATTTTATATCCAGAATCTTTTCTTCTTTTCTTTATTCCTCCAAGTTGTAAATAAATAATAAAATATGCCAAAACACAAATTACATTTAATATTTAATATTAATATTTAAATTATATTAAGCATATCCTTCTTGGCGCTAAAGTATAGAAGTTACAGGCACTTCACTGTGGAGAAAAGACACAAAATACTGATCTAATGTAGGGATTATCTGACCTGAATGAAATGAAACACATTTATTACAAGAATATTAAATGAATATATTTTTGAGAAGTTAGAGTTTCGAGGCCATTTGTACTTAGTTTTATAAAAGCCTGTGTACCACTGGGATGCTTCATACACTAAGCTCCAAATCTTTTGCAAATGTTACTGGTAGCTTAATTAATCACCATGGAAATAAACTAGGTTTCTTTATCAGCAGATGACTCTGATGTGCACTGTAAATGAAAGGTGTGATTAAAATGCTTTTCTGCACAAATTAAATATGTTTGAATAAAAATTGCATTCATTTTTGACAAGTTTTTCTTAATGTCTTGTTTATTATTTCACATAATATCAGAATCATGCATGTGCGCATCGTGTTTGAAATCATGAACTCTTATTTACAGGAAGGGGCAGTGTGGCTCGTCTTTCCACACAGTGCAGTCAAATCTTTTGTTCTTTCAGAAAGTGTATTTCTGTTAGAAGAGTGTGTTTGCAGCTGTGTGGTACAGTCAGAGTG
This sequence comes from Megalops atlanticus, assembly GCA_019176425.1. Lineage (NCBI taxonomy): Eukaryota > Metazoa > Chordata > Actinopteri > Elopiformes > Megalopidae > Megalops > Megalops atlanticus. The sequence continues at coordinate 39,176,115 of CM032883.1, read as the reverse complement.
TGTTTCTATGAGGAGAGTGTGTTTGCAGCTGTGTGGTACAGTCAGACAGCGTGTGCTGAGGTCGGCTCGGCCTCAGAGGAAGGAGCCACTGCTCTTCCTGTTGCTGTTACAGTCAGACTGATGATCTCAGCCGCACCGTGAGAACAGCCAAACAGCAGCAGCTCCTGCAGGTTGCAGAGGCAGCGTGGCGTGGGGTGCAGCTGCCTCCGGAGCAGCCTGTGTTAGCCCCACGCAGGCAGAGCCGCCAGAGACTGCAGGCCTCTCAGCTCCCGCTGATGTTTTGGTGTTTGGCAGCAGAGAGCTGCTCTGTGCTGCTGGATGATGGAGCAGCAGATGCGTGACTCTCTGACCTTTTCCCCACGCAGAGACACCTGCCCTCAGTCAATACACTGCAGCCACGCAGCACCTGGCCGGAGCATGGGGGGGGTCTGAGCGTGCTGCAGGTCCGAGTGACGCAGTCTGAGTGACACACTCTGAGTGACGCAGTCTCTGTGACACGCTGTGAGTGACACAGTCTGGGTGACACGCCAGTGGGTGAAAGTTGCTGTAGGCTGCCTGTTCTCTGAGGGGTTACATTTTGCAACAGGTGACTTTAATTATTGCCATATATGTCCATAATTCATATAAAAGCTGTCAGGCCTGACGGTGATGGGAGAGAGGAAGCTCTATATGGCTGTGATAGTGCTGCAGAAGCCCTCAGTCTTTTCAGGTGTCGTTTCTCCGGCACAGACACCCTCTCCCTCTCCACACACCTTTCTCCAGCACAGACAGATTTATGCCCCTGTATTACAGCAGGTCCCAGATATAATGCATGAGGTCTGAGAGGAGATGCATTCCATCAGTGCTTTCCTGCAGGGGACCTGGTTATATTAACATGCCCAGCGGGGATAAAGACCTGGGTTTGAATTATCTGGGCATGTTAAACTGCAGCTGTAAGTTACACTGCTGGTGATGTTCCAGGGAAACATTGTGTGCCCTTTAAGCAAAGCAAACTAATAGAGCATAATATGCAGGTTTAAATGACCTGAATAAAGAGATGACCTGCTTTATCGCATGGTGTTGGAGACTAGTGTCCCTCTGAGGTTTGGTGGAGTTCCACAGAAAAAATGCTGTTTCTGCTGAAATCCCTCAGCTTCCAGGTGAGGGAGAGCTCAGTCAGCATGGTCACTGCTCAACATTAAGGCAATACATTTTACTTATTTATTTTCTGTTAATCTTTATCTTGCAGATGTCCATTCTTCCACCAAATTTACTTTTTATATTTATTTTACAATAGATAAAAAGATATGACAGGTCATGATAACCAATATTACAGGAGAAAATCAATCTTCCCTTTGAGTTCTATAGAGGGCAAAAGGAGACCTGAAGCAGAGTAACAGCTAACAACAACAACAGTAATACTGCATGTTATTGATACAGAACTTTCATCAGACTGAAACTGATCTGAGAGAGAATCTTTTCAGAGGAGTGAGAGCTGTCATATGAGAGTTTGAAGCATCACATGACCTCAAGCCTCAGAGGCTGCTAAGCACACCTTTCACCTGTGCACAGGTTGGAACCCCGGGGTCTGAGGGTGGACTGCATCAGTGACATCATCAAGAACCAGACAGAAAGACAACCAGGGATGGGGTAACGGAGGTGTCCCATCTAACGGTTCACGGTCGAGCAGCTTTCTGAGTCATAACAATAATAATGGATTTCATTTATACCTTTCAAGGATCTCAAAACATTGCAGACATTTTGCACACTCTCTAAGCAGTAGCTGAGATGGAGAGGGGGGATTTATTCATCTGTTTACACTGGGGGTTATAAAATGGCCATATTTAGCTACAACACAGGGGAACCTGGTGTTATGAGATCTCTAATGAGCACAGAGTGAGGACCTCAGTTGAATTTCACGTCTCTAAGGCCTGGTGCACATATTTAAATGTTTTGTAATCTTTTGGTTATGTTACTGTTCTGTCCCTGTACATCTGTAAAGTAAAACATTTTGAGAACCATACCATAGCTATGCGTAATGTTAGTGTTCATAGAGAATTCTCAAAGAATATCGTATGTCATGTCATGAAAGTAAACATTTCACAAGCCCTTCCCTTTACTCATCTACAGTAAAAATTTTAACATGTTTTCACTACTGTTTTTGATACTTTGATGACGTGAGGTGGTTTAGTTTACACAATTTTCAAAACCTTCTAAATGTGTACCATTGCTTTTTAAGGAGCCATAACAGGGTTTCCATGTTTTAACTGCAAGCGTGAGGCCTAAGGCAGCATCTCCTCCAGCACAGTACCCCTGTCACTGCACTGGGGCACTGATCCAGATGGAAGACTGCCCCCTGCTGGCCCAGCAGGACCTCCTCCAGCCTGCGTTTCTGCAGGAAGGAGGTCGGCAGCACTGCTTAGCTGAAGCCGTCGGCAGGAGGGAGCTGCAGGCACATAAAGCGCTGAGCGATGAGTCAGAGCCAGAGCAGCCAGCCGTGGAGCCCCGGAGTCCCAGCCGCCTCCCTGGGGCAGAGGGCAGGGACACTGATACATCAACAGGATTGAAGCTGCTGGCGCGGGAACAGTGTGCTGGAAAAGGTATGCAGCCTTATTAGAAAGTGCACTGTGTGGAGGATGAGCTCTCCGAACACGCCGCTGCATCTGTAAACAGCCAGAGGGAGTCAGGCCCTCCAGCCCGCACACACACACCAGCCACTGACACACAGGAGCTCAGGACCCATCATTCCCGGCTGCATAGGGGGTCACTTTGTGCAGCCAATCAATTATCACTATTGGACAAGCTGTGCAAGTTTTCACAGCACAGATCCATTGTTGGATTGCATGGACTGGTGACATCAGAAAGCCTGCAGAAGCAGCACCCTGCACACGCTGTCAGTCTGAGGGAGGAAGCAGCAGGCCAACAGGACAACACTGACTCATCTGATCACACGGATAAAACGGAATAAAATCAGAGACTCCCAGAACCTCCACCTGTCAGTTCAACTACAGTCAGGACTAATAATACTCACTGACAAAAAACAGTTTTACATTCAAGTTTAATACTGGAAAAAGTGACAAAAACGTGAAATTCAAGAAATTACCTCTGTATTAAACATGGCCTGTGCACAGCTAAGGCTTTTCAGCATGCTGATTTGATACATGCTGGGATTCTTCGGCCACATTGGGTAACTTCACACAACATGTACTAACCACTGAGCAGATTGCTGAAGACTCAAACGGCAAAATATATCATCCTCAAATGAATAAAGGAAATAACCACATAAGTATTTGGTTACTATATGTCTTTAGAGTTTACCTGTTACATAAAATGTACTAATTATATGAACTGCTACTTTCTAGTAAGGAAATCTTTGCCCTTGAGAAAAATTGGATTCTGAAAGAATGTGGGAGAATTGGAGGAATGGATTTTTCTCAAAGTGGTTTCCTGTGCTTCCATCATCAGAGAGCGCTGTTGATCAATATTCTATTAATCAATACTCCATTGATCTCTTTTCACTGGAGCTTATGCTGCAGTTTTGCTGCCTTTAACATGTTAAAAGTGAGCAGAATTACCAAACCACATAGCTCTTAATATGGTCTGCGTGCACAGTTTGATTGAATTCACGTCATTTTATAATTTTCATTGGCAAAACACAACCTGTTGGATACCTTTTAATTTTCCTATTCCTCATCCTGTGACTAACATAAACAACACATTGTATGAATCCTGTGAAGCCTGTTGACACACGGAGCAGCCAGAGCCAGGGAGTGACTGTCAGTAATGAGGTCTGTGTTAGCCCTCAGCGCTCTGCCATGGAGATCAGGGACTGGAGGAGAGGGACTGTCTCTGCTGCTCGGCCAGTTTCCCTGTTTGCACTGCAGAGAGAGAATTACTGTGGGGAAACAAAGCCAGCACTGGCAACCCTGTGCTCCAGAGGATGGGGGGCCAGCCAGTCTGGAGGAAATTTGGCTGCACATTCTCCTTCATAGCCATATTTTGAATGTTTCACTCTGTTGCAGGAAGGGGAAGCTATTTTGCTGTCAGTTGTCACTTTCAGATAATGCACACACTATTTTACATGACTGTCCCAACCCCCAGACATCTGAGATTCAGGAAACAGTCTCATGAGTGAGTCATCCCCTGTTTAACTGCCTTTCAATGAGAAAGAGTCTGAGCAGATTTTACGGAGGTTGATTTGTGGTTGTGGAGTGCAGTTCTCTCTGAAGCCTGGGTTCGAGGCTGGCAGCTGCAGGATGGAGTGGTGGAAACTGCATGGCCACTGGTGAGCACAGAGTGTATATGACGTGAGGCAGCGTTCACTATGACTGACATCCCCCACATTCAGAAGCATACGGCCATTTGCCACCCACCTGCAGGGAAATGTAGCGCCATGCCTCACCTGTCACCTGAGTGTCCAGGAAGGTGATTCACAGCTTCAGTGGAAACAGAATGAGTAACCCTGCTGCCCCGCTGTGCCAAACACGGCCTCGGCCCGGCCTCGGCAGGACCGGGCTCGTAAATATTCATCAGAACTGATCAGACTGCACACCCCACCTGGCTCTGAGCAGCAGCGCGGCTCCGCTGCTGTTTGCATCAGCAAACAGTATGGATTCCTGTCTTCCAGCAGACAGACAGCTGGCTAATGGCACTGGCAAGCTCCCAGCTGCAAGCATCACGAGGGAACTGTGTTCTGAAGCAGCAAATCAAGAGCTTCCGTGTTATTTTCTCAGCTCTGGTGTCAAGCTACAAATGATATGTGACACAGCTGGAAACAATTACCTATTTAGGTGGAGCAAAGCTGTCTGCATGGTGGAGGTACCGCTGCTCAGACTAATGTAACTCCCCCTAATTTCCCTCTCTTGCTCTCTATCCATATGTATATCATGTGTCATGTATCATGTATCATATAAATCATGTAACTTAGAAAGAAATTACTCACATTTGGAGAGTTTTTTTATAGGACATAACTGCAATGTCATAACTTTACAGAGCTTTACGTAGCTGCTACATCATATCATCTTTCTTCAGCCATCATCTTCATTATTAAATTATTATTCATTATTATTTAGCAGTCCCACGTAGATATCTTGAATTCTGAGGAAGGTAAGACTCATGGACCTGACCTAATTCAAACTGTTATTCAAACACTGTTATTCAAAAAGAGAACTGAGTTTTCGATCATTTTCGAAGTTAAGATGAATTCTACCCCTAGTCACTGATTCTAGATCACTGTCTGCTTCTTTCAAATAACAGTTGGAGGCAGAGGCAGGTTAAGATGCTCTCAGATTCGCTGTGCAGAATGTTCACAGGCCTCATCACCCCCTCTGGCCCCTGGAAGGTGTTTGTTTTACACTCAGTGTCAGCAGGTGTGAGCTGTGATTTGGCACCTGTTTCCTCTGCATGCTGCTGGTGTGGTTGTGTCTCCGCAGCTGACGCTGGGAGAGGTTATCAAACCGCCACAGACTGGGCTCCTGACCCCGCAGAGACAGCCACGCGGAGTCCAGCAAAAACAGGGGGAGTGTATCCACCGGGATCACTGGGGCCGGGTGTCTGCTGAATGACTTATGCTCCAAATAAGACATGTCAATGCACAGTAATATTTCACTGGTTGGTGAATGCAACATAAAAATGTAATTTTGTTGACAATATTTCAATGGGTAAATGACATGAAAGCCAATGCAGCTGCAGTATGTGCCAGGCTGTTGGAATGTAAAACACAAGAAGATCTAAAAGCAGAAATAGAAGAATAAACCAATTCCACCTCTGTCCTCAAAAAGCCAATCCTTCATTGTAGCGATGCGTTCAGTGAGGCTGCTGTCCCCAGCAGAGTCCTGCACAGCCCTGATCCTGTGGACACTGCACACACACACACACACACACACTGCACACACACACACACACTGCACACTGCACACTGCACACACACACACACACACACACACACACACACACACACACACACACACACACACACACACTGCACACACACACTGCACACACACACTGCACACACACACACACTGCACACTGCACACTGCACACACACACTGCACACACACACACACACACACACACACACACTGCACACACACACTGCACACACACACTGCACACACACAGACACACTGCACACACACCCTGCACACACACACTGCACACTGTACATACACACTGCACACACACACTGCACACACACACACACACTGCACACACACACTGCACACACACACTGCCTCAGAGCACACTGCACACACACACTGCACACACACTGCACACTGCACACACACACTGCACACTGCACACACACACACACACACACACTGCCTCAGAGCACACTGCACACACACACACTGCACACACACACTGCACACTGCGCACACACACACACTGCACACACACACACACACACACACTGCACACACTGCACACAGACACTACACACACACACTGCACACTGCCTCAGAGCACACTGCCTCTGACATTACACACGCTGGGAAGCTGCACTGTGCTGGCTCTGTTCAGTCAGGCTGTGTAAGATTTACTCGGATGTTCCAAATGACTTGGTTAGTCTGTGGGCTGAGGAGGACACAGGAAACAGCAGATTAAGGCGGAGGGCGGTTCCTCACAGTCTGCCTTTGCTTTACTGCTTTGTGTGGTTATATTGCACACATTGACATTCCTGCAGTGTTGAGGGTTTCAGGAAGATTAAATCACATGACCTTCAAACAGCCACCTGCTTTATTGTTGTTGTGTAGCAGTAAATGCCCTTGCCTGCAATAACGATATATAAAACATGACATAATTACCTACAAATGCAATTTATTTTACAGCAAAAACATATTTTGACAAATTAACTTGTGAATATGAAACATATTACACCTGAAAACAAAATTCCACCAAATTATTATTATACATTACAATTATTATACATCACAAATAAACTACTGCACAATATCTGCTGGGATAATGAAAAGTAAAGAGAACTCCATGCATCCTTAGAGGTGAAGCAGCACAGCAGATAAAAGCCCTTAAAGGGAGAGTGAGTGTGAGGGACGCAGAGAGCTGGATGCTTTAACACAGTCATTACATGCATTAGCGCCATTGCACTGGGAGCCATCAGCAGACCTGCCTTAAACGCTCCATGGTCTGTCCAGCATTGTGTGTATGTGTGTTAGGGGGGGATGTGATCAAAAGCACGGTAATGTTCCCGTGCCGCCAGTGTCGGGTTCCAGAGGAGCAGCGTGCTGGAAGCGCCGCACATCCCTCTGCCGCGTTCTCACCCCTAATTACGGACAGAGCGCGCCCGGCAGGCCGGTGGAAAGCATTGATTTTAATGCCCTTTGCTCGGACTGGGGATGATCAGCGGACTCAAAGCAGAGTTAATGAGCGACCGCGGCGAGGGCGCCCCCTGCGCCGGAATGAGATGGCCGCGCTCGCTGCGCGTCTTCGTCTCCAAACCCTACAGCAAACACGGCGAGCGAAGTCCCAGCAGGAGAAATGCCTGTTTCCGAGTAGCATGTATGTAGCCTATAAGATAGATGTCATACTGAACTGTTAATACTGTGGGCGAATATTTACTTTTACATTCATTCATTTGGTAGTTGATCTTATGCAAAGTTACAAACAAATAAGCATGAGACCATACATTCAGCTCAGGGTGCACTACGTTTCGCCAAATGGAGTTCATGACAAAGTTATTTTGAAACGATATTCCTCCAACAAATAAGGAGGATATGACAATAAAAATGTTACATGATTAATCAGGTTTCTTCTCTTTGTCTTCACTTTCTTCAGATACCAAACCCCTAGACATGCAATTATTCATGATGTACCATGATGTACCATGGTTTTGAGTGCTATACGGAACGCAAATGGACCAATGGGAACAATGGATTGGATTTATTTGTTTAGTCGTTTTTGTCACAGCGCTGCTGAGGACTGACGGACAAAGTAAGTGAAAGAAGTTAAAATTGCACTAACGTGATATTTTTAGGAAAATGTAAATTATATTCTAGTCAGCTTTAATCTATGGCATGGTCATGGTCATTTGATTTCGAGGAATGTTCTCAGGGCCAGAAACATTTCGCCATTCTGATCTCGCGAAATCCGAAATAACGATATTTTGTGTAATGCCTGATTAAATCCTGCATTCACTAGGTTTGGGCAAGTAACCAGTCAGATACTGAATCATTAGTGCTGTACTGGAACGCAGTGGCATTGTGGGAAACGGCCTCAAATGGAGCGAGCGTACATCCTTAAACTATAACCACTAATTTGCAGCCACTAGGTTTATATCGCCGCAACGAGTGTACAGCTGAGCTTACCGCTGCAAAAGCCTGTAGCGCTACTAAGCTTTATGTTACACACATAAATCGCCGTCTGTTTTACTGTAGCGTTTACTACCGTGTTAGGAGAGGGGGTGGTCGGAGTCTGAAGAGCCGAGAAACAGCCTAGTCTGTGCGAGAAATGGACAGTGATCCCGCTCTTCTGACCGCAGTGGGCAGCTCGTTTCACCGGTCAGGGGCAGGTGTAGGTGTAAAGAGGGGACGTGAACCAGGAGCGTGACCCTGCAGGTAGGGGATACTAGGTGACCACAGACAGTGAAACGGAGTGATCTGACAGGAGTTTAAGGTGTTATAATACATTGTAAGGATGAAGGGGTAGTTTTTGTTACTGCGCGGTGGTTGAGAAATTTTTACATTATTTCATTACATTACATTATTGGCATTTAGCAGACGCTCTTATCAAGAGCGACTTACATCAATTACAAGTTTTTACCTATGTTATCCATTTACACAGCTGGGTATTTACTGAGGCAATTGTGGGTTCAGTACCTTGCCCAAGGGTACAGCAGCAGTGCCCCAGTAAGGAATCGAATCGGCAACCTTTCGGTCACGAGTCCTGCTCCTCCTGCTGCCCAGTTTTATCCGCGCTATAACAGGTAGCCAATGTAGAGAGTTGTGACGCGACAGGATTTTGGTTGGTTGTTCAGCCAGACATCCGTATTCTCCGCTGCAGAGAATCAGAATTATCAAATGCGCAGCAAGAGTATATACGTACATACTGACATTGGCAATTTGATTAAGTAACAGATACGACAGAAATCATTCCTTAAAATATTACTTCAGTAATGCGGAAGTGTAGCATCGTAGCCGATTCAATTCCCAAATTCGCCACTGGGGCACTGGTGCTGTTGCTTCAGTAAATATCCAGCTGTATAAATGGATAACATTGTAAAAAAAAAAAACTGTAATTGATGTAGGTCGCTCTCGATAAGAGCATCTGCTAAATTCCAGCAATGCAATACATTTTTTCAGTGTTATCTGTCCATTCAGTTTTAACTGTGATTGTGAATGATCTTTCAACAGAATTTTAAAAATTTCAATATTCTTCGTTGCAATAGTAATAATAATTTATATATAATGGACTGTGAAAGCGTTAGTATTTCTAAATCAAACCAGTCACATTAATTGAGTTCAGTTGTAAACAGCAATGATTCATGAGGGGGGCGTCAGCAATGACGAATCAAAGGGACAAAGCTGGACAAAGGAAAAATCTCAAGCGCAGAAAGTATAAGAAAGCTTTTAAAAAGAGTCCTCTGGTGTGATATTCGAAGGCTTTTTCAACTTCCGCATTCACGTCATTTGTCTACATCACACACGGGAGAGAGGTCGGGACACTGAATGTGGTGTCACACACACGCACACGCACACACACAGAGAGAGAGAGAGAGAGAGAGAGAGAGAGAGAGAGAGAGAGAGAGAGAGAGAGACTGTACCATAGTCGAATACCAAAATTTTTCTTTACCCACAACAGCATGGTCTAGTATTTATTAGGAAGAATTTTGAAGGAGCGGTGAAAGCAACTATTTCAGATGAACACTCAACCTTAGACCAGGCGCGAAGCACACATCAATAAGCAATACGCAATAACGACAATAGCAGGACTGAGACAATAAAGCCACGTGATACATTACTGTAATTTCCACAATAACCAGAATACTAAAATTAAACATTTCAAATAGAAGTCTGACCTCAAAAGGCAGGTCAGAATAAGCGCACCACCGTTTAGACACATGATAGATTGGGCCAGGTAGTTGTATGAGTCTAATATTAAATTTGTATTCTAAAAACATCCGTTTGATTGAATTGTTATTGATTTTTCCGATTTATGGAGGATGTATATAATTTTTGTAGAGAATGGAACAGCTGTTTCAAACGAACAGCGGCAGTTTTGGCTGGGGCCAGAGAGGGCTGCATCATTTGTAATTCAGACACATACGCTCTCGCTCTCTCGCTCCGTCCCCCCCACACACACACACACACCTTTTTAAAGCACGAATACAAACAGCACCTCGTCAGGCTCTTTGCACTCCGTCCCTACCACATCTCTTACAGCTCTCTAGTTATTTGTAGCTATTGTCTAGGCATGAGACAAAATATTGTAAGTTCAAATTTCAGCAAATCAAAAAAATGTTTTGTGGTCTCGAGAACATACCTCAAATTACCCCGCGACTTAGGTTGAAACTGAATATAACAGAATTTACATTTTTTACCAAAAATATATCAATGGAATTTCACTTTCTTACTCATTATATCCATTAATCCTCATCAGCGCTATGACAAAGTACTAAATAAAACGATTAGTTCCGATCCATTACTCCTATGGTCAGTCTGGGTTCCGACTGTGACAGTATGCTTCGAGGTACCACGGGTAAATGGCATCTTCGATTATCGTTTAAATATCACTGCGCATCGGCAGTCATCAATATTGACCCATTCCACATCACTAAGAGCTAATTGATCCCAGGACGAAAACGTTTTCCCTCTGTTTCGAGAGGTTAGTTATTACAGTAAGCCAGCGACTAAACTCCTGCGTAATGTCATTAGTACATGAAATGAACAAAGGTGTCTCAAAAGTTTGCTCGTTAGCCAGCGCGTTCACTCGTTCAACTCGTTTTATAAAAGTGACATGGCACTCCAACCTGGCGCATAATGAATATGGGTTTGATAGATGAAAAGGGAAGAAAAGAAAACTTGTTCTATCGTGTGTTTTGTTTTCTTATCAGCATTATTTCTCGGGGGAATATGGTTCCAAAAATAATGCTGTCTCATGCCTACTAATGTCTGAACAAGGGTCAACACCAGACAAAACAGGTTATGGAGTCTGTATAAAACCTTCCTGTAGTTTATCTCTGTCACACTGTTCATCCGCTTCCCTAATGACTTCGCTTGCCTTCAGCCCTTTCACACCTCCGCTTCCACCCGAACTGAGAAAGGACGCCCGCCGCTGTAGCCGCTGCCCCCGTGCGGATGTGGGTGTGGAGCTGCTTCACTGCTTATTGATCACGACATTGTTCCGTTTGAATCGAGTATTGCACAACTTGCCACCTACTGCGGAAAAGATAACAGCCTCCTTATTCAGAAAACCTCATGTCCAAGGTCCAGTGCGACAGGAGAGAAAACAGAAGACAGGATTTTAATTACAGAAAAGCGCAGCGTAAGACGCCTGCGAAGGCTCCGCTCAGTCCACACGCAGCTGAGCTCCAGCGACATTCATTTCATTGGGCTTCATTTTCCCAGCATGCAGTGGGGCGCTCAGCAGCGCCATGCCGTGCGGTAGGCGTGTCCCGCAGAGACGAGTCGAGGCGCGACACTGTACCCCTCACTGTCCTCCGCGCCTGTTACCTCATTGACAGGTGAATGCGGTGAGCCAAATGATCAATTACCCGCTTTCTTTGTCCGGGTTTAATTGCTGTATGCCTCAGGGAGATGTGAGGAAGGAGGGGGGCTGGCAATCAGTGAGGGGGGATTACATTCCACACTGGGCTCTTCCATTCTCTCCAATGGCAGCAGAGGACACAGAGGGGTCTCTACACTTCCTCCAATGGTAAAACGAGACATAGAAGCAAGGTCAACAGGTATGTTGACAAGCAGGTTCTACTGAACTAGGGCCTGTGGGAGCCTCATGTCACATGATCACTGGCCATAATCATGCTGATGGTGTCAGGATGGGATATTTACTCACAGTGCCTTCTCTCTGTGCACCCTGCACTGCTGACAGGGGGTACATAAAGCCAGGAAAACCCTTTTATGCTGGAGATACACATAGCAGGACTGCCAGATCAGGCAGGCGAGCCAGGTCACATGATCTGCTGTGCAGCATGGGAGTTCAGACCTGCGCTGCCTGTGACGTCGCTCACAAAATGACTTTAATAAGGGATGGGAAAGGAGCAGTTCAGCCTCACAGCATTTTCACACATTTAAAGCGAATGACTGCCAAACAAGCATGCACACAACTCCACACACTGACACAACTCAGTGCCAACACAGCTCAACACTGACACAACTCAGTGCCAACACAACTGACCTGCTCAGTGCCAACACAGCTCAACACTGACACAGCTCAGTGTCAACACAACTCAGCACCAACCATCTTGGACACACTGAACACAACTATAGAGTGATCCTGAAGAGGCAGATGAGAGCTCTGTAAAAGTCTGGCTTTGAGGTAGGTGAGGTCGTACAGGATGCTGTACATATACATTTCAAATTTAGCCCCACTCAATTGTTTTTTTTTGGTACAGATATTTTAAATAAGCAGCTCCGCATACGATTGCTCACAGCATTACATTCATATATACCCCTTAATCTGAAGATTGACACCTGCCAGTGTACACATGAACAGTTATATATCTTTTTTATTTGCTAATATTGAGTAAGACCATATTAGTTTAATATTAGTACCAAGGTCATGTGCAGCCACAGCATTACCAAATACAGTGTAAGCTACTCAGAAGTGCAGCTGCAAACCCAGCCATAGCTGCTCTTTGAATCCCTTCCAGACATCAGCTTCTTCTGAATAATTTTCCCTGCACCTGATCTCTGCAGGCTGCAGCTCAGGCTGGGTGTTGCCTTCTGCAGGGACATCAAAGAGGAGCAGGTAAGATTCCCAAGGCTTCAGCAATGCTGATTCTCCCCTCATCTGATCACACTGGTGATGTTTATTCTCTTACATGATCTGTTTGCTCAAATGCCTGCAGCTGGAGTCCTGCAGCTCAGTCTCCACCCTGCAGCCCTACTCTCCTCATTACATTACAGTACATTAGAGTCATTTAACAGATGTTCTTGTCCACAGTGACTTACATACGTTACAGTTTTGTCCATTTATGCAGCTGGATATTTACTGGCAATTGTGGTTTAAGAACTTTTCCCAAGGTTACAGCAGCAGTGGGGAATTGATCCAGCAACCTTTTGGTTTCGAGCACTGCTCCTCATCACTATGCCACACTGCTGCTGCTGTCCTCCACTCATCTGTACCTCAGCAGCTGCTGAAAAGGGCATGAGGGCTGTTCTCAGAACAGAACACAACTGCAGCAGAATGAATTGAAAATGCAATCAGGTGACAGACTGCTGAAACAGAGCCTAGAGCTGAGGAATATGCAGGCCAGACTGCCATACCTCACAGCCTGGTCGTCACCACTGATCTCTCTACTGCTCTCCCTGCTGAAGCAGGGGCAGGATTGTGCTCTCCCTGCTGAAGCAGGGGCAGGATTGTGCTCTCTCTGCTGAAGCAGGGGCAGGATTGTGCTCTCCCTGCTGAAGCAGGGGCAGGATTCTGCTCTCTCTGCTGAAGCAGGGGCAGGATTCTGCTCTCTCTGCTGAAGCAGGGGCAGGATTGTGCTCTTTACGCTCCCTGTCTCAGCTCATGGCTAATGAGCCAGAAAGGGCCCTGAGGAAGACTGTAGCTGACAGCATTGTGTCCGTGGCAGAGTGACACAGCCCTTGAAGCTTCACCTACACAAAAACTCATCCCAGAGCAGGGCTAATAATATCTTCCGGATGTCAAAGCCGTCTCCACACTGCCCTGACACATCGTCTAATTCTCACCCAAAGGTATCCATACCACACAGGAGCCTCTCAGAATAATTAAGTCAATTTAAGTACTTTCACTGAAGGATGACCTCACACCAAGGACACTGGTGTCTTACAAAGCCTCCCAGTCGCATGCCAGCTTCACCGGAAAGGTGATCTACACCTGCCCTCTACAGGTAGAGTGTGGTATAACATGCTCCTATAGCCATCTACAGGAGATATTTAACCCATTAAATAGATGCCCTCTGTGGCACCTGCCCTCTGATGTACTTTCACCAGCAATTACAGCACAATTACAGTAGACATTAGTCCAGTACAGCATTCTGTCTGATACAGGCTTTGCTCTTCATAATGACAGATAACAGAAGTGGAGTCTGTGAGGAGGTTGGGAGCAGTGCTGTAATGCTGTAATGCTGTAATTACTCCTGTGTCTGGCAGACAGGTCATGCAGATGTGCAGCTTGGTGTAATCTGTAGATGGACTGGGCGATGTCCAAAGTTTCACATCATCCTGACAAAAATCGCAGATGTTCAACGTTTAATTCTTTATTTCCAAGCCTAATGGTTTGTAACCCGTAACTTACTAATCAAACTGACAGTTCCCCGTTTGTTATTGAACAGAGGCTGGGCTTCCTCTGCGCACAAGCTTTCTGCAGGACGCCGGGTGCAGCAGTACTGAGTCCATCTGCCAGAGTGTGTTACTGAACAAAAAGGGAAACCTAAAGATCTCAGCAACGTCTTTGCAAGCAGGACGTATCTGCAAAAGACAGCAGCAGAAGTTCACATGGGGCCTTGGAGTTCATCATGCAGTGGAGTTTGCAGGAATGGGAGGTGGAGCAGAAACTCTTCGCTGATCTCAGCTCGCAGGGAGGAAATGCTGTGCCAGGCCTGCCATTCAGGAACCGTGTGATAAAGCGCGAAGACCAGACTGCACAGCGGCAGCGGGATTCCTCACTTTGATTACGGCCAGGCTGCGATGCATCACAGAGATGCCGGTCTTCACTCTGCCTGGCAGCTGGAGCCAGTGTGTGGGAGGCACTCTCCCAGTGTTTGGGGTCTGTGCCTCTGCTGTTACCAGTTCCGCTTACAGCTGGCAGAACACACAGGACCTACAGAAAGCACTCAGAGCACTGTATGATATTGTTTCTTTTGATGATGATAATACTAATGGATTTATACAGAGGTTTACTTAGGACTGCAGCCCTCAATTCTTCCAAATAGCACCACAGGGGCCCAATGAAAAGTGAAATTTATGACATTAGCCAGTGTGGGTAAACTCCTGCACACCTGTATCAGCTGTCCTTGCCTGTTTGCTGTATGGATATGGCAATCCTGTCTAGAGCAGAACAATATCAATTACCTGAACCAAAACGGAACTGAAGCAGGGCTCGGTTGCCCTGCGGTTGGGGTTTGAAACCCTTCACATCATCATCTGTGGACACTGATGGGTAGCCCTGAGGGGTGGAAACACCTGGCCTTGTCCCGCCCGGGGGGGGGGGGTCTCAGTGTTTCTCGGCTCACCCCCCCGGCGCCCAGCAGTCGCTCAGCTGATGCAGGGAGATGCTCCTATCCTCCATTCAGCAGCTGCTGTCCTGGTGCACTGTGGGACTTGTAGTGTAGATAGTAGCTACTGGCTGCATACACTGTATGGGAGGATTGCTGCTGCAGTGAAACTAATGTGCACAACCAGCAATTCCAAAGCTAGAGAGAGAGACTGGGAGAATGAGAGTGCATAGCTGAGAGAGTTAGGGTGAAAGACTGGAGAGCGAAGTTTCCTATCCCAATGTGTTCAAGAACATACACAAAATCTGCCTAAAATTATCAATAAAAACACAGATTACCATAATGTTTTAGGAACACCTTTTTCTCTTTAATTCATTTTCCTTTTTAGTAATTTGTTAAAATCATAAATGATTGTATAATAAGTAGGAAAAAACAAAAATAAAAATAACCATGAAGGTATTTTGTCTTTTTAAGAGATGCAATGTTGGTCAGAATTTTACAATTTTTACATGGAAAATCCCCAAGCTTGCTTTTTAATAAAATCTGAGTGTCCGCACTGTGTCTCCCCGGGCGGAGCCCCCGGGTGCGGCTGAGCTCTGACAGCACTCCCGTCCCTGGAGCTGTGACCCCGAATTCCAGCCCCACCCAGAAACCTGCCGTCAGTAGCTCAGGTCCAAAGGACAATGTACAACAAGGAAAACCATCAGAAACAACAGCATACAGCAGCTCAGCCCAGTGTCAACAGCTGGGGTGAAAGTGGAGATCACTAGCACTGTAAAAAGAAACCCTCACATTCTGGATCTAAATCATCTCAGTCCTTCTCTCCACTCCAGTGTGACTGGAGGTGTGAGCCAGGTGTCTACTCAGATATTCAGAGTGTTTAAACAGCCTGGCAATAACAACCCTCCCACACACACACACACACACACACACACACACACACACACACACACACACACACACACACCTGCAGTAACTGCAGCAGCTCCTCTAAGGAAGCCTCCACTTCGGTGTACTTCAGTGCTGTTCTGCAGCGTGTCAATTTAAGCTCTGATATGTTCAAAGAAACACGGCACAGAAACGCTGAAGGAAGCACAGTCTGTACAGTTACGCCTGACCTTACAGCATAAACACTCCTAACTGACACACAGGGGAGTCCACGTTCTCAAACTTCATGAAACCTCTGCTGGGCTTTTCTCCAGATCACCACAGAAAGCACACCCCCTGTAAGGGCCAATCAATCAACAGGTTTCTCTAAACTGCTCCACTCCGTTTACAAAGGTCCTGAAGTATGAAAGCTTGACCTTTTTGGCATGATTAAAAACACTTTTAACTCATCAGGTCTCTGGCTAAAAGGGGCATCTTCACTGCAATTCAGAAGAAAACGCAAGCTTATGTCTTTAAGGTGGAGAATGGGGGTCTGAGAGGGGCGTGTGTGGAGCAGCAGTGGGGAGACCTCAGGCCAATCACTGCAGCCCTCCGGATTTGACCCGGCTTCTGGAGTGGGGGCGAGGCTACACAGGGAGAAGGGCGGAGCTGATGGTAGTGGGTATGGCGAAAGGCCAAAAACATGCAAATGAGATGGGAAAC
>CM032883.1:39019167-39149167 GCA_019176425.1 Megalops atlanticus | reverse complement strand
CAACACAGAAACAGGGGCAGCATCACAGAGACAGGTGCAGCAGCAGAGAGTGAGAGGGAGGAGAGGGACTCACTGGGCGTGGCCTCGGTGCGGCCGGACAGACGCGGAGGGACACGGATGCTGGGAAAACGCGGCTTCTTCACTCGCTCCTCCCCCTCCCTCTCCGGCTTCTTCTGCTCCGGAAGCCAGGAGCACACGTCAGAGACAAAGAGAGAGTGTGTGAGTGTGAGTGTGAGTATGTGTGTGAGTGTGAGTGTGAGTGTGAGTGTGAGTGTGAGTGTGAGTGTGAGTGTGTGTGTGTGTGTGTGTGCACATGCACAGCAGCTCCTGCAGGGGGCAGTGTTTGGTACCTTCATCCTGGGGAGGAAGTTGATCCGCACGCGTTTGGGCTCCAGGCCTCTCGGCTCCTTCACCCGCACACCCAGGAACTTCATGTAGGCCAGGATCACGTACTGCATGGTGGTGCTGGACAGACGGACAGACAGACGCACAGACAGATGCACAGACGCACAGACAGACAGGCCGTAAGAGCAGGTACTGCAGGAAGAGTGCGACTCTGTTTCCACGGCAGCAGGAAAATGCACGTTTGAGGCGTGTAAAGAGGCATGTGGGACACTCCTTCATCACAGCATATGCGTGCAGTACAGACACCCTCACGCCACAACTTTCTCATTCTCGCTTTCTCTTTGCGTTTCTGTCATCCTCTCTCTTTTCCCTTGTCATCCTTTCTCTGTAACTCACTGTAAAGCAGCAGAGCTCAGCCCTTTAAACTATTGTTTACTCCTCCTGCTCTCCCTCTCAGCTGTGCCTCTCATTGTCATTTGTTTTTAAACCTTCTTTTCTGGTGAAAACAAGAAATTGACACTAACTCTAACTGGTTCATTAATTATGGGTGACAGAGACACCTGGTGGATTTTAACTGAATTGCAGTTTTCACACCCAGAGCTCAGAGAATTCAGTTCTGCTCCTCATACCTCAGAATGGGTTCAGAATGACCTCACTTCCTGCCTGGAGTGAGTGCAGCACAGCGAGAGAGAAACCCTCTTACCATTTCTCCTCCTCCGCTGATGAGGATGACAACCTGAAAGATACACAAGAATGCAGTTAATTCAGACACAAACACACACACACACACACACACACACACACACACACACAGTCTGTGTGGTTTTATGTTAAGGCTCTGTCTTGGTAGTAATTTTAAAATTTTATGAACTTCAGTTTAGCAGTAAGAATGGCCGTGGAGCCCTGCACCTGCTCACTGCTGCCCCCGCAGGCAGCAGTGGGGATGGCGACTCACAGCACGTCTTCGATCCTGGAGATGATGTTTTCGGCACAGATACGCTCCCTCTCCAGCATCCCGCGGTCTCGAACCCTCTCCGAGTCCAGCCGGGCCAGCTCCCCATCCGCCAGGGTCAGACCCATACTGCGCTTCTGCCTGCACACCCAACAGAACCACCGTTACACGCTACGCACTACACACACATACAGACACAACATATATATATATGTGCTTTCCAGTGCAGACCATACAGCATGGCTGAACAGGACTGAACAGGTTTACTTGTTTATTGCACCTTCTACTGTTCAGACATTGTAATTAAACACAATGAGTGCGTGTTCGACTATATTCTGTAGAGACTTTCAGCATAATTAGCAGAAACAGATTGCTGCTAGTATCACAACCCATTTTCCAGCTTCACAACACATTTCTTCATGTGTTACTGCGATACATCATTTTACGATATTTCTTTACACCCCTAATACACACATGCCATACAGACCACAGGCACAGCTCCACTGACCTGAAGTCCTCTAGGTTCCTGTGTATGTCGGAGAGCAGCGCCTCCTGCAGGGCGTGCACATACTGCCTGTGCGTCTCCTCCGGAAGCAGCTCCGGCCTCCGGCGCTCTGCACAGCACACACACTGCTCAGGAGGCAGGGAACTACACACACCCCACACGCACCCCACGCACGCACACTCCACACACACTGCTCAGGAGGCAGGGAACTACACGCACCCTGCACACGCACGCACCCCACACACGCACGCACACTCCACACACACTGCTCAGGAGGCAGGGAACTACACGCACCCCGCACACGCACGCACTCTCCACACACACACTCCACACGCACGCTGCTCAGGAGGCAGGGAACTACACGCATTATACACACATTTCTCATAGAACGGGTGCAAGTAAGCAGGCAGAGACCCTGCATTCTCCCAGAGGCGGTGGCTGCTGGGCTTTGGTAAAACGCTCTTCTGCAGATGTGAGAAGCTCATCCTTACACTGCAGCACAGAGAAAACACCAGCTGGCCACTCAGATACAGCCATAAACCGGCATCTGAAATCTCCTTACTGTACGCTGCAGCACCTCTGCTGAACACTGCAGCTCAGCACAGGACTGCAGTCTGAACAGGCTTCCTGACACAGAGCCTCGTCACGGCCCTTAGCAGGCCCAAAATAACCCTGCGGCCACTCCACACTCACCTTGGTTTCAGTGTTTATAGCAGAGCTACCAAAATAAACCTTCCGCAACCCAACAGGAAATTTAGTCACTCTATGGATGAATCAAACTCAGTGTCTTTTCCAAGACCTTGTGACAAAAGTTGAAGAAGCACTGTTGTGAAAAACACAGCTGTTACCATGTGCTGCCTTCAGCTTCAGAAACACTCAGACACACATTCCAAGCACCTACTCACCCAGTTCAGAGGAGATCGACTCCGGCACTGCCACCTTCAGGTTCTACACAGGTAAAATATGAAAGAAAATATTACATAGTTTATAAAACCATCATTCACAGCTGCTCCACTTCACATTCATGGGCAGTTTTAATTGAAGGGAAAGGCCATGGTCATGACATTTAAGCACTTCTCAGATGGTCAGAAGATGAGTTAAACACGTCTGCCTCACGTACGGCCTACTCAGGAGGATCAGTCCTGTGATAAAGAATCACCTCCTGACTAAAGCAGCAAACCCACGGCAGTGGTCATGCTGCGGTCCTGCAGTGGTCGTGTTGCGGTGCTGCAGGTTGTGTTGCGGTCCTGCAGTGGTCGTGTTGCGGTCCTGCGGCTGTACTTACCGCTGCTCGGTCCATGAAGAAGGTGTGCAGGTCCATGAAGATGCGGCGCGTGTCTTTGGAGCTGGCCTGCTTGTACAGCTCAGCGTACAGGAAGCAGAGCTGCAGAAACAGGCAGCAGGTGACAGAGTGCAGGTGCTTCCACACACCTGCTTTACAGCGACAACCTGCAACTGTGCATAAACTGTGCTGGGCCTTCAGCTCACAGACAGCATCAGTCACAGACAAACTCGCTCAGTTCGTTAAAGATGGCAGCAGCCAAGCACAGTGCTAAGTAGCAGCGATCATAACCGAAAGGTTGCAGGTTCGATTCCCCACTAGGGCACTGCTGCTGTACCCTTGGCCAAGGCCCTTAACCCAGACTTGCCTCAGTAAATATCCAGCTGTATAAATGAACAACATGTAATAACTGTAAGTTATGAATGTGGCTCTGGTTAAGCATGTCTGCTAAATGGCAATAATGTAATGTATGGCACAGAGTTAATTATTCTAATGATCAGATCTGTGCTGAGGGTCCCAGCATGCAGTGGGCTGGCCTGCGGGAGAGGGCTGTGTAAAAGCACTCTGTTCATTGGCTCTGTGCAGGGGAGGCGGAGCTCTCACCAGAGGGGCGGGGTCGAACTGTGAGACCACATGGTGGAGGAAGACGGCCAGGTGGGCAGGGCGAGACTTGAGCAGCTCGATGCTCTGAAAGCAGCTGCACTGGCCATTTACCTGAGAGAGAGAGAGAGAGAGAGAGAGAGAGAGAGAGAGAGAGAGAGAGAGTGAGAGAGGGAGAGAGAGCAGGAGAAGAGAGAGAGTGAGAGAGGGAGAGAGAGAGAGAGAGAGAGAGAGAGAGAGAGAGAGAGAGAGAGAGAGTGAGAGAGAGAGTGAGAGAGAGTGAGAGAGAGTGAGAGAGAGCAGGAGGAGAGAGAGAGCAGGAGGAGAGAGGAACAGCTGCGAGAGACACCACCCTGCTGCTCCGGATGGAGGGACACTCACCTGCTCCTGCTCTGTATCAAAGTAGTCGTCCTCTGCGCCGATGATCTGGGGGGCGGGGAGAGAGGCGGGGCTTCCCACGCTGGACTGGGAGTCCTGACGGGACAGAGGGGGTTAAACTGGGCGTCTCTGCGGGGGCGGGGCTAAGCTCAGTCACGCAGGGCTGCAGTGCTCACCAGCTCGGACGTGTGCTCTGCCTCGGGGGAGGGGCAGGACTGCAGGCTGTCTCGGGGCTCGGCCTTTGGACTCGCGCTGCTCGCCTCTCTTTGGCAGAGGGTCTCTGGAGCCGCTCCGGAACTCTCCGACAGGATATGAGTGGCCTACAGGTCACCGGATACCTCAGTATAACACAACACGGCAGGCACACACACACACACACACACACACACACACACACACACACACACGCACACGCACGCACGCACGCACGCACGCACGCACGCACGCACGCACGCACGCACGCACGCACACACACCACCCTCACGACACTGCTGATACACAAGCTCAGTACCCCACACTTGCTGCGATAACCCGCACTACTGACACAAACAAGGCCACACTGTAGAACCAGCGAATAACACCACAAAACACCAACGTAAATAACACCAAACAGGACTGACAAACACAGGACCACATCACAACCCTGACACACAACACTACTGACGAAACAGTATTACACGACATACACCTTTACACACCACTGCAGAACAAGGACAATACCGCAAAGCTACAGACAAGGAAACACACGGTAACAAAGCTCCACAGAGAACACCACAGGACAGCAGTGACAGACAGAGGAGACGTGCGCTTTGGGGTGTTACTGACAGGGGGCGCTGTGCTGCTCCTGCAGACGCCATCGACGCTGCCGTCACCACCTGCAGCCGGCGCCGGGTCCGACTCCACCGCACCCCCCTCCTCCACCTCACTAAGCAACAGGCCATCCTGCAAACCCAACACCATCAGAGCAGCGCCCCAACTTCCCCCAGCAGAGCCCCAAATATCCTCAGAGAAATGTCCCAAATATCCTGAGAACAGCTCCCCAAATATCCTCGGAGTTGTGCCTCAAATATCCTCAGTAAAACACCTCAAAACTCTTACTTGGTGGTCCCTGAATGCCAAATCACAATACTCTGCATTGCAGTAATACTGCAGCACATCCAGCTAACACTGTGCACACAGATCCTGCCAAACACAAGATCACCAGATCGAATTTACTGCAGCATGGTGCCTGTGCTCCCCCTGGTGGCTACAAGAATACATGAAGCATGATGCCTGTGCTCCCCCTGGTGGCAGTAAGAATACACTGCAGCATGGTGCCTGTGCTCCCCCTGGTGGCAGTGAGAATTTACTGCAGCATGATGCCTGTGCTCCCCCTGGTGGCAGTGAGAATACACTGCAGCATGATGCCTGTGCTCCCCCTGGTGGCAGTGAGAATTTACTGCAGCATGATGCCTGTGCTCCCCCTGGTGGCAGTGAGAATTTACTGCAGCATGATGCCTGTGCTCCCCCTGGTGGCAGTGAGAATACACTGCAGCATGATGCCTGTGCTCCCCCTGGTGGCAGTGAGAATTTACTGCAGCATGATGCCTGTGCTCCCCCTGGTGGCAGTGAGAATACACTGCAGCATGATGCCTGTGCTCCCCCTGGTGGCAGTGAGAATACACTGCAGCATGATGCCTGTGCTCCCCCTGGTGGCAGTGAGAATACACTGCAGCATGATGCCTGTGCTCCCCCTGGTGGCTGCAGTCAGTTACCTGCACTCCTGGAAGGTGCTTCTTGGCTTCCTGCGTCTCCTTCAGCAGTCTGGGGTTCCTGCTGGGCTCCTCCTTCATTGCCTGCAGGGGAAAGAGGAATCAGCAGCGTTTCCATGGAAACAGCCAGGAGAGGGCGCCACAGGCCATGAGGCAGGAGGGGAGAACAGAGAGAGAGAGGAGACTTCATCTGAACACTCACACACACACACACACACGCACTCACACTCACACACACACACGCACTCACACTCACACACACACTCTCACACACACTCACACACACACGCACACGCACACGCACACACTCTCACACTCTCACACTCTCACACACACACACACACACACACTCTCACACTCTCACACACACACACTCACACACACGCACACTCACACACACACGCACTCACACTCACACACACACACGCACTCACACTCACACACACACTCACACACACACTCACACGCACACGCACACGCACACGCACACGCACACGCACACGCACACGCACACGCACACACAGTGGCCAGCCTGGCTCTCTACTGCTCCTGACAGGAAAGTGCCTCTCTCTTATCAGCACTCACCAGCCTGGACCAAGCCTGGGGCTCCGCTAACACTACACAGCTACACAGCACTGCTAACTCCACACAGCACTGCTAACTCTACACAGCACTGCTAACATTACACAGCTACACAGCACTGCTAACACTACACAGCTACACAGCACTGCTAACTCTACACAGCACTGCTAATGCTACACAGCTACACAGCACTGCTAACTCTACACAGCACTGCTAACTCTACACAGCTAACTCTACACAGCACTGCTAACTCTACAGGATTAACTCTACATGGCTAACTCCACACAGCACGGCTAACTCTACACGGCTAACTCCACACAGCACTGCTAACTCTACACGGCTAACTCTACACAGCACTGCTAACTCTACACGGTTAACTCCACACAGCACTGCTAACTCCACACAGCACTGCTAACTCCACACAGCACTGCTAACTCCACACAGCACTGCTAACTCTACATGGCTAACTCTACACAGCAGTGCTAACTCTACAGGATTAACTCTACACGGCTAACTCTACAGAGCACTGCTAACTCTACACGGCTAACTCCACACGGCACTGCTAACTCCACACAGCACTGCTAACTGTACACTGCACTGCTAATTCTACACGGCTAACTCTACACAGCACTGCTAACTCCACACAGCACTGCTAACTCCACACAGCACTGCTAACTCTACAGGATTAACTCTACACGGCTAACTCTACACAGCACTGCTAATTGTACACAGCACTGCTAACTCCACACAACACTGCTAATTCTACATGGCTAAATCTACACAGCACTGCTAACTCTACAGGATTAACTCTACACGGCTAACTCTACACAGCACTGCTAACTCTACACGGCTAACTCCACACAGCACTGCTAACTCCACACAGCTAACTCTACACAGCACTGCTAACTCTACAGGATTAACTCTACACTGCTAACTCTACACTGCACTGCTAACTCTACACTGCTAACACCGCAGCCCGGCTCAGAGCTGAGAGGGCAGCTGCCTGAGTGACAGCCCCACACAGGCTCCGCTTGTAGAGGAGAGCTAAAGATGCCCGTTCCCTTCGGGGAATTTGCAGAGGCTGTTTGCTTTGCCACAGTTACCAAACAGGCAAAGCCAGCAGGATGGAGGTCTAACACCAAACTCCAGCCTTCATTTCAGTGCAACTTCCACACATCCACCAGAGCAAAGCTTTCCTGCAGCTCCTGCAGTGTGTACACTTTGCGTATAAGCTTGTTCTCCTCCTGCTAGAGGAGGGAAACAGGAGCAAGAAGAGATGGAACACAGAGGAATGAGGGAGGCGTTAGAGGTGAAAGAGGGAGAGGGTTAGAGCAGGAGGAAGGGACAGGATGGGGGAAAGGTGTTAGGGTCGGGGGAGGTTAATGGAGGGAGGGAGCGTGTTAGGGTTAGGGTGCGCTCACACTAGGCAATCCGTACCGTGCCCGGTACACTGAACCCTGCCGGGGCCTGCTTGAAGAGGTGGGCTTGGGCACGGTTCACTTGGACCTAGGCATGGTACGCATCAGTGTGATCGCTAACTGTGCCCGAGCACGGAACACAAACATTACGTCAATGATGCGACTGTCCCATTTAACAAATATATCCGTTATATAGCAACAGTTAGCTGGATATCTGTTAGTTACACGCCCAGTCATAATAAATCCTTTAAACCATCACTTGACTAGCTAGCTGACTTCCTTAAATATAACAAACTGGCTACCTCCGAAATGATGTTTGATTGGTTAGCTCTGTAGATCTATACCTAAAAATAACTCTGTGGATTCCCACATTAGCTTGATTACTAGCAAGCAAAATAAAACTAACCATAATTTACATGGCGGTGTAAGCATTGCTGTTGTCAGGGGCTTAGTCAGAGTATCACAAATGAAGCAGCCAAACTCTTTATGTAGCTAGTCTTCAACAATCGTTCAGATAGGTAGCCTGTTAGCTAACTAGCAATGTTTGTCAAATCTATCGCTAGTTAGCATCGATTATGCAACGCAGCGATTTTCAGTTAATCGTGCTGCATGTGTAAGATGATTTTTGGGGAGGCAGCTGACGTTAAGGGAGGAATTTGGAGCTTTACTCGCCAACTACAATTCACGTTCATCAATAAGGTGAGAACCAGATCCGTTATTAACCCAAATATTCTCGAATGAATCGAAAAGTGTACTGTTTAAGTAGTAATAGAAGATGTTTGTTGTTGTAATGATGACAGTAGCGCACACACAAGTAGTAGCCCTACCTGGTTAACATTAGCAAATATTATTGTGATTAGGCTACAGTAATCTGACACAAAATATTGGTCTGTCCCTTGGCATAATGACTGAAACGTCAGCTGCCACTGTAAAGATCTTCTCATACGTGCAGCACGGTTAACTGAAAATCGCTGCGTTGCATAATCGATAAATCTATAAGGCATGTGAGAGGGCCGTGTGTCACCGCGCCCAAAACGACTCCAAATATGCCACAAAGTAAGTACAATCTATGAACTCTATCTAATCGCATTGTGATGATGTAAGCGTGCTTGGGCCCAGAACGTGAAGCGCAATGTGAGCGCAGGCCAGCAGGGGAGTGGGGAGGGGGGACAATCGTGCTCGGGCACGGTACAAGGCAACCGGGCCTAGTGTGAGTACACCCTTAGAGGGAGAGGGAAAGGGTTAGAGGGGAAGAGAATTAAGGTTGGGGGGTGGAGGTGGGAGGTGTTAGAGGTGGAGAGAGTGCGTTAGGGTTGGGGGAGGGATAGGGTTAGGATTAGAGGGTGAGGGAGAAGGTTAGGGTTAGAGGAGAGAGAAGGTGGACAGAGCGGGTCCAGGGAGCAGCTCTTACCCAGACAGGACGGGGTGGCGTGTCGTGGTCCAAGGGGTTGGATGTGCGATCTGCCGTCTGTCCTGGGGAGTTTGGGGAGGTGAGGGAGGACCCCCCCGGATTCAGCAGCCCCGGGTCCCCCTCCTCCTCTGACAGGGGGATCTGGGGCAGCCCTGGCGGTCGCCCCAGAACTGTGAGGGCCACATAGGAGCCAGCTGGGAGAGGAAGGGACAGCAGCAGTTAGCACTTGCAGTTAAGAGCTTTCATCTGACACACAAACTGCTGTCCCTGATCTCTGAGCCCCCAGTTAAATTTCACTGCAGACAGGTCCAGAGTGGCTCAGTCAGCCAGGCGCTGGCTTTGAGCGCAGACTGAGCGCTAAAGCCTGGGTCCCTAACAGCCGAGTCGCCTGCCACCACAGCCCGCTGGCTTCCTTCTGCCAGCGACGGGGGGGATTCAGGTGAGCTCAGGCACAGAGTGCTACTCCCAGTAAGACTCACACACATCGCTGCTGGATCTCATCCTCTCTCCCGTGTGTGTGCCGTTCCGTAAAGTTGCTTAATTTCCCATGTCTCACCATCTGTTCATAGCATTTTCACACTGTTACACACAGACTTGTTGACACTGTTGTTCTGTTTAATTACAGCAGGCTGCCAGCAAGCTCATTCCTGAGACCATGATGGACTAACTGATTACACTGCAGCCTCAGCCTGTCATATCCACACACAGACACGCACACAGACACGCACACAGACATGCACACACAGACACTCCCACAGGGGACACACTGACAGTCTGGGAAAGCTGACCAGCAGCATGTATGGGAAGGTGGTTTCTGTTACTCACCCCCAGCAGGACCCTGTTCTCATGTTTATTTCCCAGTGACCAGATCCATAGCATTATTACAGACACACATATGTTGTTTTTTGCATTATTACACCGTTTAATGTGTCCATGGCTGACACCTGTACAGCCACACTGCATTAGCACACCCACACTCCTCTACTGCCAGGTTACTACCGCTCTCCGCCCCCCTCACCCTCCCCAAACCCCAACCACACCCAAGCCACACATCTCAGGACAAAATCAGACAAAGATTCCGGCTGGACTTACATTTGATCAGCTTCACCACCTCTACATGGTTTGAATGAGTTACTAAGGTCCCGTTCACCTAAAAGCGAAAACAAGTGAGTTTGTATCAGCTCCACAGTCCTGTCACAAAATTCAGTCAACGCAAAAAACACAAAATCAAAACACCTCAGTTTCAAGCTCAGTCCGACTTTAACGCATGCAGACTGCTCCTTCACTGCCACTTCTGTGGAACTGCTGCTGACAGGGTCAGCCAGCAGGTGGCAGCGTGGAGCTCAGTCTACAGCTCTCACTGTCGGACACTGGGTCTGTGCTAAAGGGAGCTCATACACCCACCTTAATGATCCTGTCACCTGTCTGTACCCCTGCACGCATCGCAGCGCCATCTACAGGACAGGGAGGAAAAAACAGTCACTGACACAGGGTGGAAGCATCAGGACACAGGAGGAAATACTGCAATATACTAAATGAAGAAAACGTTCTTCTAGAGACAGCTCACCAAGTCAGACAGAGCGACATTCAAACTCACACAGCAGCAGCCATCGGCTAACAGGCAGAGCGCAGCACACAGGGTTCAGACCTCACCCAGCCTGCCTGAATCCACTGCACCAGAGACCCTGACGGCTCTGCGTTTGAAACCGGACCGGAGTAGCAGGTGGTGCTGATCCAAACTCACCTTCCTTGACGAGCTGCACAAAGACGGGGTTGTCTCCGCTGACCGTCAGACCGAAGCCGTTCTCATCCTTCTGAATGATGACACACCGCTGGACAAGCCCTGAGAGAGAGAGAGAGAGAGGGAGAGAGAGAGAGAGAGAGAGGGAGAGAGAGAGAGAGGGGAGAGAGGGGGAGAGAGGGGGAGAGAGGGGGAGAGAGGGGGGAGAGAGGGGGAGAGAGGGGGGAGAGAGAGAGGGGAGAGAGGGAGAGAGGGGAGAGAGAGAGAGAGAGGGAGAGAGAGGGGGAGAGAGAGAGAGAGGGAGAGAGAGGGGGAGAGAGAGGGGGAGAGAGAGAGAGAGAGAGAGAGGGGGAGAGAGAGAGGGGAGAGAGAGGGGGGAGAGAGGGGGAGAGAGGGAGAGGGGGAGAGAGAGAGGGAGGAGAGAGAGAGAGGGAGAGAGAGGGGAGAGAGAGAGGAGAGAGAGGGAGAGAGGGAGAGAGAGAGAGAGAGAGAGAGGGGAGAGAGAGAGAGAGAGAGAGAGAGAGAGAGAGAGGAGAGAGAGAGAGGGAGAGAGAGAGAGAGTCACACAGAGGTCAGCCAGACCTGCTCCTAACCAACATCTCTTCATATCTGCCAGAGATCAGAGTCTGAGGAGAAAAGCCTCTGAACCATCACTGCACACCTGCACACTGAACACACACACCTGCACACTGAGCACACACCTGCACACTGAGCACACACACCTGCACACTGAGCACACACACCTGCACACTGAACACACACACCTGCACACTGAACACACAACTCCACCCCACACACAGCACTGCAGCCACAGAAAGGAGCAGAAAAAGCCGTTAAAAGCAGACAGTTACTGAGGACAGAACCGCAGGGTCACTCAGGTGGTTCAGTGCAAAGGATGCGGTTCAGAGTGAATGTTTTTATCGGTTATTAACACTGTTTTGTGAAGATGGTGCTACAGCTCCCTGCATTAGTGACGGAGGGGATACAGATGGAGAGGTGAGTCTCCACCCTGTCCCACTGTCAGAGATGCTAATGAAGCACACTGCCCCCTGATCAATGCGCGAGAGACTGGTACCCCCCTGATCAGAGCATAGTGGGCTGGGTCAGCGGGTGGAAACCACAACACAAAAATCTCTAATCTATTTCCAGCAGGGGGCGCTGTACAGCACCACATCAGGGCCTGGAGGTGGCCAAATGAATTAACCCTCCTGACACATTTCCTGCGGGAGACCTGCATGATGCAGATCAATCCACTCCGGACACAGACCCAGCCAGACCCAGCCGGACCCAGCCAGACCCAGCCGGACCCAGCCGGACCCAGCCGGACCCAGCCGGACCCAGCCGGACCCAGCCGGACCCATCCACACCCTACGATCTCAAGGAAAGAGGTCCACAGGCCGCATCAACTTATGGACTCTTCCCTTCTGTGCACCACTCTGCAGCCAATCCACTCTAGCCTGTCCCCTGACCCGCCCTCAGCCCCGCCCCTTCCCGGCCCCAGTCCGCCCCTCAGCTCGGCTCTGGCCCAGAGCTCCTCCACTTTAATATAGGAGAGATTCTCCATAAGCTGCTGTTGGCTTAAAGCTCCATCAGCCCGTCAGTACTGCAGATACTGTCCACTGCCCAGCTCAGTGTGAGGATGTGAGTATGAACCCACGACTGTCTGCTGCACAGGGGCGGAGCCTGCCAGGGGAGGCATGCGAGAGACACCGCAATGATGAGGCAGGGAGGGCGAGGCACACAGGCAGGGCGAGGCACACAGAGAGCGAGGCACACAGAGAGAGAGGCACACAGAGAGAGAGGCACACAGGCAGGGTGAGGCACACAGAGAGGGCGAGGCACACAGGCAGAGCGAGGCACAGGGAGAGAGGCACACAGGGAGAGAGGCACACAGGGAGAGAGGCACACAGGGAGAGAGGCACACAGAGAGAGCGAGGCACAGAGAGAGCGAGGCACAGAGAGAGCGAGGCACAGAGAGAGCGAGGCACAGAGAGCGAGGCACACAGAGAGCGAGGCACACAGAGAGCGAGGCACACAGAGAGAGAGGCACACAGGGAGAGAGGCACACAGAGAGAGCGAGGCACAGAGAGAGCGAGGCACACAGAGAGAGAGGCACAGAGAGAGCGAGGCACAGAGAGAGCGAGGCACAGAGAGCGAGGCACAGAGAGCGAGGCACACAGAGAGAGAGGCACACAGAGAGAGAGGCACACAGAGAGAGGCACACAGAGAGAGAGGCACAGAGAGCGAGGCACACAGGCAGGGTGAGGTAGGGGATTAGGCACTCAGGAGACAGTGACGGTGTGTAGAAGCAGCAGCAGTGAAGCTGGCTTACCGCAGGACTCTGGCTTCCCCTCGGCAAAAACACAGCTGCTCTTCTGCCCTGCTGGCTCTGCACAGAAAGACCAGAGCGCCAAGAACACAGAGAGATGCAGAGACACAGGGAGAGACACAGGGAGGGAGACACAGAGAGAGACACAGGGAGAGACAGAGACATGCATACAGGATTGAGATGAAGCAGCAGTGTAAAGGCAGGATGGTGATCCCTGTCCTACAGCAGACTCCCCCTCTCCTGCCTGCACCCCGCCTCGGGTACGAGGTGTCTCCGCCCACTTTGGGACGGGCTGCTCTGATTGGGGGGCAGAGTGCCGGTGCCAGGCGGGGCAGAGACGGGGGACAGAGAGCTACAGACTCACTGCAGCAGCTGCGCCCTGATCGCCTCACGCTTTCTGAACTAACATTTTAAGACAAATACAAAAAACCCTAACCCAAAATACGCTACACAGGAAATAAATGTCTGACTTGTGTTCATTAGATCTTTTGGTTATGAAAAAGGAGTCACCATTACGATTTGGCTCTGGAGCCATGGGTAAGTGGAGCAGTCAGAAAACCACACTAGCAAAGCAATGCTGAAAAAACAAAGAAACGCAAACTTTGGATTTTAAACATTAGAAATCATGCAACACAAAAGGTGGCAGAAGCCAAGAACTGAAGCTGAGAGGAAGCTGAGGGAGTGGAATGAGACGAGCCACTGAAGCCTGATATCCAGGAGTCCACAACACCCCTCAGTCACCAACACACCCCTCAGTAACCCAACACACCCCTCAGTAACCCAACACACCCCTCAGTCACCCAACACACCTCTCACCGCTGTGACTCAGCTCACACACCTGCACGTTACCCTGGGGCTGCTCACTCCCGCTGCACTGAGCGCACTGACCCAAAGAGCTGCCTCCCACTGCCCCCTCACCGCCACTGTGGCACTGTAATTATGCTGTAATTGCGCTGTAATTACACTGTAATTACACATGTGGAAACAGCCACAGCTGCGTGTGAGTGAGGGCTTCAGCAGCATTCTCTCAGAGGGAGGTGGTAATGGACTGAGAGAAGCTCTCACGCTGTCTGTGACAGGACCTCCGTCGTTCGGAGACGGGCCCCAGGCCAGAGTAGGCAGAGCTACACGAGAAGCTGCATATTCAGCACTCACCCCTGATTCTGACTTTACAATCCCACTTCAGAAGCTCACAAACATTCCCGACTTACAGCAGCCAGCGGGAGGCGCTCCTTTCACGACTGTCCTTTTGTTTAAGGCTTAGATGCAGTGAGAGCACCGCTGTGCTGGTGCAGCTGCTTAGCCTGCGTCACAGCCAGACCTGGATGCGTTCGGAGCAGTCAGAGAGGAGAGGCAGAACGCGGGAGAGACGCAGAACCTGACTCCTCCGGCAGCGACTCCTCACATGACTCCTCTAGCCTGAATGAACCCCCCCCACTGTGAGCCACAGCCTGTCACACTGTGCTGTGTTACACACACACACACACACACACACACACACACACACACACACACACACACACACACACACACACACTCACAACCTTTGACCTTTCAGCTCCTCCATTACCTGTGCACATTACACATTACGCTTACAGATGACACACATGATAGCTCTGCTCAGACTGCCGGGGCTCCTGCCTCTCTTCCTCATCACTATGACCCCGGTGACTGAGGTTATACTGTGGCCATGATTACTGGAACACTCAAGTGCACTTGCAGTGTCTATCATGCTATACAAGCTGTTAATATCCAAAAACATCCCTGAATATTTATGGCATATAGATTCCACAGCATATATGATGTCTGAAAGCCAACAATACCTCAGCCAGGGCCTGCATAATCACACAGCACATTTAATCCTGCATGCACTGCAACTAAACTTCACATACATGTCTACACGTGATAAATTCACTAAGCAATGACAGCTGCCGTTTTAACTACAAACACTGTAAGATTCAGCGCAGTGAGCACTGCAGCAAGGAACACAGTGAGTATGAAAGGAAACACACATCAGCACCGCCTGCACCTGTCCCTGTTATCTTTAACCATTTCACCACCTAAGAGTAAAACAGACAGGACAATGGGAAGCTTTACAAACAGTAAACTTTGTAAACAGGTGTAAGAATTACTTCTAAAAACCTCCTTCACAGGGTAGCCACCTCCACAGCAGGGGCTGACTTCTGCTCTGCTCTGCACAGTTCTGCTCTGTGCTGCATATTTCTGCTCTGTGCTGCATATTTCTGCTCTGTGCTGTGCTGCACAGTTCTGCTCTGCTCTGCTCTGCACAGTTCTGCTCTGCGCTGCAGATTTCTGCTGTGCGCTGCAGAGTTCTGCTCTGCACTGCAGTCTGCAGGGGGCTGCTGCCGGTCAGCTGCCCCAGAGGAAGGCAGAGAGCTCAGTGTGAGGGCAGCGTTCTCTGCCGGCAGCCAGCACACAGTAAGCCATGGCAGATGGCAGGGAGTATCTGGCCCCAGTATCTGTTTCTGCTGTTACACGATACACATTTATACTCAAACACGTTACATATCCCTCAAACATGTTACACATCCCTCAAACGCATTACATACCCCTCAAACATGTTATACATCCCTCAAACGCATTACATACCCCTCAAACATGTTATACATCCCTCAAAAATGTTACATACCCCTCAGACACATTACACATCCACTCAAAGCTGCTACATGTCCAATCACACATTGCATGTCTAGTCAAACATTTTACATATCCACTCAAGCATGTTGCATGTCTTCTCAAACATGTGTATGTGTTCATATGTTCATGTGAGTGGCATGTGTGTCTGTGTGCATGTATGCATGCACGTGCGTGTGCGTGTGCGTGCGTGCGCGTGTGCGTGTGCGTGTGTGTGCGCGCAGGTGATTACCTGTAGGGTCAAACTCCTGTGGGGAGAGGACTGCTGCTTTGTCGCTTCTGGCCTGTTTGTCGGGAGGATGGTCTTTAGTGAGAATGTTTCCGGTCCTGTGAACATGAAGAGACAGAAGACACGTTAGGAAACTCTCTCTCTGTCACGCGCGCACGCACGCACAGACGGGGGGGTGGCATACCTGAGGCCACCACTCCCCACCCCCCCCATTCCACCTTCTGCCCCCTCAGAGAGGGGGGGGCACCCGCGCTCTGCAGGGGGAGCCCCGCAGGCCGCTGTTGCCCAGTCTCACCTGAGGAAGCCCCCGCACACAGCTGCCCTGCCTAACTCATGCTAATATTCGCATTTACTTTGCTTTTCACTGGATTTTTTCCAAAAAATGCATAAGCCTGCTGTTGTCTGAGTTATCTGACAATGGGGTGAAAGGTTTCTCATTTGCAAACTTTATTGGACACAAATGGAGAGATTAAGCTTGTAAAAAGCACATGATGATATAAAATGCTTCATAAAGACTAGCAATTTAAAGTGACACTGATTACAATCAATGTCATGTGATACAACAGCCCATGCAAACACCTAAAATGTCCATCTGCACTTTTGCCTTTACTAACATTATTGATGTTTTATTGATAGTTGTCAGTGACATTAGTAACACTAATCGCTTCATTTCTCTGCTGCGGTTTTTAATGACAGAAGGCACTGCAGGACTGGTGTTTCAGTGCTGTCCTGCCTCAGCATGGAGGGCTTCTCTTGTGTAAACAGAAAGGCTTTTTCAGCCTTTTTCACTTTGCCTTCAATTGAACAATGGCACTCACGTCACCCCCGGCAACAGCACTGAGGCACTGTGGGATAGATTCCGCTGGCCGGACTCCAATTTCCTGAGTCACCGGACAAACCCGGTGGGGGAGACAGTCTGGCAAATCCCTCCCTCATTCCCACATTCCCAATTAACTGCTTTTAAAGCTGCTTCAGGGAGGGGTCAGAGCAGCATCAGAGGGACAGAGTGAGAGTGGGACAGAGAGCGAGGGGGACAGAGAGCGAGGGGGACAGAGAGGGGGACAGAGTGAGAGGGAGACAGAGTGAGAGGGGGACAGAGAGCGAGGGGGACAGAGAGCGAGGGGGACAGAGAGCGAGGGGGACAGAGAGCGAGGGGACACACCAGGCCCTGAGTCGCATCACTCTCCGTTTCAGCAGAAGCAGGGAGGCAGCTGCACCCTGTGTCTGTTCTGCAGGAGGATCACAGTGCTGAGGCGAGGGCACACCAAGGTCTGTGCGTCTGTTGTGTGTGTGTGTGTGTGTGTGTGTGTGTGTGTGTGTGTGTGTGTGTGTGTGTGTGTGTGTGTGTGTGTGTGTGTGTGTGTGTGTGTGTGTGTGTGTGTGGCACTCTGAGGTCTCTTCTGTGGGGAGGCAGACTGAGGCCTCTCTACTTAGTCTACTTAGGTCTTTCTCCACTGACATGAAACTAGCTGCATCTACAAGGAAAACAGTGTTGTAAAAAACAACTTAAAATACTGCAAAACACAAACACAACACTAACCCTAACCCTAAGCCCAACACCACCACCAACACTACCACTAACCCTAACACTAACCCCTAACCCCTAAACACAAATGCTCCTGGTTTATGAGAACAGAGGGATCCTGTGTTTACAGCCCTGTGGAGAGCAAAGCAGAGGCACAGTGCAGCGCTACCTGCTACACCTGAGCCACCGGCACCGGGCAAGGCCACACACCGTTAGCAACAAAATCAAGACAATCATGCATTTTAATATTCACTGCAACAAACGATTCAACTCTTACCTCATGAAGTGCAGAAGTGACCAGCTTTCTAACAAACCATACCAGAAGCGTTACACGAGAATCTGAAACAAAGTCAGCACTGACGTAAACGCTAACGTGCAAAGTGCATCCCACCAGCCAGCTGCAGAAGAATAGCTGCAGAGAGAGCTGTGTGTGCTGGATATTAATCCTTTCAGAAGTCATTTTAACAGTTTCATAGACTTGTTTTGCTTCCCTGCTTAAAGCAACAGCACTGAGTGAGCAGCCTAATCCACTTCTTTACACTAGTACCTGTTTAGAATGTAAACGGTTTATCTCTTCACTCATATCAAGATCATGCCACTACTAATCCAAATGTCACTCACTCCAGGCCATTCCCCTACACACTGCTGCCCTGTAGAGGGAGTGATCTACAGGTGTGACACTGAACCAGGCAGTGATCTATACCCTGCTGGTGCAAAGCTGAATGAGGGCGTGGCCCACACCCTGCTGGGCCCGGCCCTCTGCTCTGCAGCGGGTGCAGGGGTGACCTCACCTGATCCTCCACATCAGAGCTGTGGGGTGACTAACCCCAGCACAGGGGTGCGGCTTCACCCCTCCAGCACCACAAACGGCCATTCACCCAGCCAGGAGCAGCTGAAAGGCCCATTACGAGCTGCACAGTCCTGCACGGGAGAGCAGCAACAAACACCCTGCAGCTTCCGCCGTCACCTCGGGTGCGGCACAGACACCGAAAAACACACGCACTGTGTATACAGCACAGACACACTGCTTACTGACCGAGCACCTCCCGAACAGCTAACTGAGACCATTAACAGAGCATTAAACCCTGTGCAGAGACACCAGACATCATGACGGCACTGCGATTGCATTAAGCAGCTTCAGCTGACCACACCATCAAGCTGCTTTGGTAAAGTTGTGAGGTGGAGGGGAGGCAATGGCTGTTCATTTGTGCCTGTTTCCATGGGAACAAGACCCTGAATGCATCCAATAAGAGCTTGAATCAGAGACACTCCCAGTGACTGAGGAAGCAGGCAGCAGTGCTGTCTGTCAAAGGCCTTCCAGACAAGAGGAGTAAGGAGGACGGGGGGAAACACAGGCCTCTGGGAAAAGCGACAGCACTGGAGGGGGCCAGTCTTGGGGGTGCTGGGATTTGGCTTGGTCCCTCGGTGTAGACCGGCCTGCTGCTCTGCTACCCATAATTCCCCGGCAGTCTCACTCTGCACCCTCAGCCAGGAGGCGGCAGCCGGCACAAAGGTGCTACAGAGCATCAGCAGCTGGGCCGCCAGCCAGCAGCATCACTGCGGGGAAAACCCCTTCATCAGAGCAGCCAATACCCTGCCAAACCAACACAGGAAACACAGAGCTGAGCCAAGTTACAGGGAACGGCGAACTGGGCTGAAGATGGGCCAAGTTACAGGGAACCATGAACTGGGGGAAGATAAGCCAAGTTATGGGCAACTACAAACCATAGTAAAGATGAGCTAAGTTGCAAGGAACTGAGTGCTGGAGCAAATATGAACTAAGTTACAGGGAACCAGGAACTGCAGCAAAGAAGTTAACAAGGATCTCAGAGGGCTGGTCGTCCTCCTCTGGCATTTAGGTTCAAGACGAGCGAGACTCTGACACCCCTCTACATTAAACTGAAACAGGCTTCAACTGGCCAAGAACCCTGCCCAAAACCTCACTCGCCCACCACAGAATAACCTACAACAGCCATGAATATACGGTCAGCTTCTTAGAGACTCCTTTTTACTTCATAAACTGTAATGCTCTTAACCTGGATTACTATGTCAACTTCTGTATTATGGGAGATTTTCTTTTATCAGTAATGCCTGTGTGTCTAATCACAACCGCTGCAAACTGTGGGTGAAGAGAAACCCAGGAATGCCAAACGGCACCATATGTGCCGAAGCCAGGCTGCGTGCGAGCCGGCGTGCGGGCGGAGCGGGCGGGGCAGAGCGGGCGGGGCAGGCCACTGCGCCGTGACTCATATCTCCCGCCTCACAGGGGAACACGCTGTCTGTGGCACTGTGTTGCTCCCTGTGCTGTGCCACCCTTCCCCAGCTGGTGACAGGCCACGCCCACTCTCTCACGCAGCCACGCCCGCTCTCTCACGCAGCCACGCCCGCTCTCTCACACAGCCGCCACTGTCTCTCCCGGCAGGAAACACTCACAGCGTCTGCTGAAGCCGTCAGCGATGCGGGAGTTTCCAGGCCTGTGGGCGTGTGGCCTGACTAACCAGATGAAGTGAGTAATGCACCTTCTATAATTACCATCATTCAAAACATTTAAGAAAAGTTTTACAGCAAAGCAACATGACTGTGCACTTACAGTGACAGCAACTTAACTTCAGTCTGCGAGGTAAAGTGAGGCATTAACATGTCCAGCTGTAAACCTAGCGGCGCAGCCGTTAGCCTAGCGGCGCAGGCCTGGGCTGCCAGGACCCTTGACTGTTTCTCAGGCCTCTTTCACTTCCTCTCGCCTGCCTCTGTGGAATCAGCCACTGTACGAGAGCACCATTCTTCCTGCCATCAGTAGGGCACACACTCCTGCAGCGTCGCTGGCAAAGACGAGAAACGGCTCCCTTGCACACCACGAAATACACCTCATATCACCCCTCTCTACAGCAGCATGTCATTTTAGCAGGTTTTTCCATAGTGAGCTGCCATCGGCGTAGTTTATTGAAGTATTTCAATGTATTTGTTCTGCGTAAGCTCAGTGACATCACACGTCTGTCCCCGCAGTGAGATCCAAACTCACCCTCCTCCCCTCCCTGTATCCTCACACTGTGAGGTCACTGTGCTGGGAGAGACTCGCTGAGGCCTGCAGGGAAAAGGCTTTCTGCCCCAGTAACCACAGCTCCTCCAGGGCAGGCCATGCACACTTCCTCATGCTACACTGTGTGTGTGTGTGTGTGTGTGTGTGTGTGTGTGTGTGAGAGAGAGAGGGGGAGGGGGTTCTCCACAGCACTGTACCACAACGGTACACACATCACATGATCTGAGATTACATGCATATATATATACGTGTATATATTTGAGTACGGGAGTATCTCATCTTATTCCAGCAAACATTTTGCACTGAAAACAGTTCCACAAAAAACACTCTTAAATGAGATGGTCTATTTTTTGCTGATGTTGGCAGCTCTGTTTGTTGTGGTGAACCATATATAGATTAGAAAGCAGTCAGTAATCGGGAGGGATGGGGAGGAAGGGGAACCCATAAGCTGTGCCCTCACTTGCCTCCTGTCCTCAGCAATTTGTCAGTAAAGCCACGCCTTTGAGGCAGGTGTTGGGCCGCCCTCTGCCACTCCGGGGCAACAGTGTACACATATCATAGTGCAGTGCGAATATTTAGGGCTTCATGATCTCGCCCTCTCAGACCATCAGAAGGCCCTGTTTAGAGAGGCAGTGAGAGCCGCCCACGGCCCCCGTGT
Organism: Megalops atlanticus; assembly: GCA_019176425.1. NCBI lineage: Eukaryota > Metazoa > Chordata > Actinopteri > Elopiformes > Megalopidae > Megalops > Megalops atlanticus. Next base: position 39,127,769 of record CM032883.1, on the reverse strand, counting down.
GTTCCTGCTCTTCCAGCAGCACCCTGACAGACAGACTGAGGCTGACTTTGCTTCACTCCGCATTACAGAGAGGCCGAGGCTCAGTCTGAGGAGCTCCCCGGAGCAGCAGGAGCAGCAGGAGGCGCAGGAGCAGCAGCAGCAGGATGTGCAGGGGCTGCAGCGTCTGATCCAATCAGCATCACAGAGCAGCACTCAGACCCCACCCCAGCCTCTGCTGCCAGCCTGAGGCACAGCACCACTGCTGCCCCCAGCACCAACCCCCCCCGACCGAACCCCCACCCCTCGCTCGCCTGTACCCCACCATCCCGCCCCCATCTCTGTCCGCTCTGCCCCCTGCCAACACAGAGAACACAAACAGGAGCACATCACTGTCCACTCCCACAGGGCTCCCCGAAACCCCACCCACTGCACCCCTCAGACACTCAAACACAGTTCAGCCATCACAGACACACACTCTGCACTACAGACAGCAACAAAACTAAGACTGAAGAAGGGAACAGGACACTGTTAAAATTAAGAAATAATAAAATAAGCAGAAATGAGAACAAACAATTCATGAAAGCAGATAAACAGGAAATAAGATCAAGTATCCAAAAGCAACTCTAAAGAGGTGTTTCAGTTTGGTGCCTCTGATGCGTGTCAGCTGAGTTTTCCAAGCAGTCTCACATTATCCCTCTGGCTTTAGCAATGCAACACCTTAAAAGTGACGTTTATAACTGGCATCAGTGGGCTACCTATACATTGTAGTGAAGGAAAGACACAAATCTGGTTTTATGGCATGAGTGATTGGTATTTAATAAAATGGCAAAGGACAACCTGCTGAAAACTCACTGCGATTTAGATTAGCACTCAGCGCGAGTGAGAGAGAAGGCTGTTTTCTGGGGAAAGCACATTTTAATGCTCTTATTCTGTTATGCAAGTGAAAAATCCACAAACACACAGGACAAAAACACCACGGCCTGAAAGGAGCACAGGCGTTTGGGTAATCAGGGCTCCAGTCTAACTTTTTTTACCAGGAGCACTGTACCCCCTAACTGAAATTTTTAGGAGCGCAAGCAGAAAATTTAGGGGCGCACATCATAAATCGATTTGCAACACAATTATTCACATTTCCCCCCATTTTAACTGTAATAAATACAGAAACTACAATGTGCTGTTACCAGTGTCACATTTTAACTGAAATGGTGTTTTTTTCAATCATGTTTACAGAATGTAGTCAGAATGAGGTATGTGGTCAGAGAAGAACCCCAACTTAACAAATGTACACAAAGAAATATCTGTTCAGTGACCTTCCTGTCATTTCAGTACAAAAAACAACTAAACAAATACATTACATGCAACCATGAGGTAAGTGATCACTGTTCATTAACTTTACTGATGCAAACAGGTAAGGGGTAAAAAAGGTGAGAACATTGCCAATATTGGATAGAGAAAACCTGCCACAACTAGGGGGGTCCAGGGACATGCTCCCCCGGGAGAAAATTTTGAAAGATATTCGCTTTACATCCTCATTTCTAGTTATTACAAGTATATTTGCAGCTGCCTGAAAACTAATTCTAACAGCCATAATGGGGTAAAACAACTGTACATAAAACATATAAAAGGAATCAATAGATGTGGGAGCTGAATACATCAACATGACAAAAACAAGACAACAAGAAAAAAAAAGTATGTTGGAAATCAGCTTCTTTATTCACTCTATTCACTCTTCCACAGGCATGTAATTGGTAAAATTCATAAAAAGAATAAAAATAAAATAAAAATAATAGGCCCAACAGCCGAAGTGGAGAGCCAGAAGAGTTAGTTTGTAAGTGTTCAGACAGGTCTTAACCATCTGTTTATTGGCAATATTTTTATGACTTGAGCTATATTTTTCCTCAAATAAGCCATAAACATAGCTAGGTTGTCAATTTCAACCCAGTCATAAAAGCGAACTGGCTAGCTAACTCATAGGTGTCAACCTATACAGTTTGTCCGTAAAAAAAAAAACGGGTTTGCACATATGCACTGCGAGATATGGGAAATGTAGTGTAATACAGGTTTTCCCCAAATAGAAAAACAAAAAAACAATAATAGTAGAAATTAACGACCTGTAAATAGTAAATTAAGCTGCAATACAAATTAACAGGCTGTAAATCATCTGAAAACAGTGACCGGATGATGCAAATAGCAAGCTAGCTCACACGCACAGTGGTTCTGCGGCATGTCTGATTTGTTTATTGCGTAGCTAGCAAGCTAAGTAGTAATCCTGCTGAATTTTATTAAACATTGTAGGGCAAAACGTTTCGTGTTTAAACTGCGATGTGCCGTTTGTCTCGGCAAATTTTGTTTTCCCCGCAAATTTTAGGCCATATCTACAGCAGTAAATGCGTGTTCATTGTGTCGGTGTCTTTGGAGTATCTCAGCCAGGTGAACTCCCTAAGCCATTCCTCTCTGAAACAATATGTTCTTGCCTTTTTTGATACAACCACTCGTTCTGAATCTGATTGTTCCTCCTCGACCTTGTCCTGCTGCTGTAGAGGGCCTGGCTGTGGTTCTGGAGCTGGAGGAACCGTGTGAAAAAACTTGTGAAGGGTTCGTTTCGCCATTGTTGTGTGTAGGGCTCTATATCTGTGAGAGACGCGTGTAGGTGACGTCATTCCCAAACATTCCCACACTCTCTCACACACACATACACACACATAGACACACCGGTCTACTCAGGCAGATTCCCATTCTCCTCGATTAAACAAAAAAGTTCGGCAATTTTCAGGTCGCACATGTGCGAGTAGTTGAAAAAAATACTCGCACTGTCACCAAAAATGGTCGCAAAATGCGAGCATTTGGTCGCAGTCTGGAGCCCTGGTAATAAAGATAAGACCTCTGTTTGGGCAACATGAGCGGCGGATACTGGAACAGTATTAAAGTGTTTGACACCAAACGCATTAGGATACTAGGCAGGAGTGTTCTCTGTGACCTCAGACAGCACAGGGAGAGGATGTGGGGTTCAATCTGCAGATATTCTCCTTTGGAGCTATCCCATCATGCCCTGCTCCACAGCTATCCCATCATGCCCCGCTCCACAGCTATCCCATTATGCCCCATTCTACAGCTATCCCATACCAGCTACAGGTGTACCAGCAATCCTCACCACCTACATAAGAATAAACACCAAACTACCAAAATTATATGCATTTGTACCAACATTATAAATATTAAATTACCAGCATCGTTTCAGTGAGGCTGTAAAGGTGAGAAGCTCACAGTCTCACACGATGATGCTGACTGACGCCCATGCATAACCTTACTGTACTCTACCTCACACAAGAGCTGGAACATGCACATTTATCTCAATACATATGCAGGATTATGAGCAAACACACTGATATTATCCCTGCCCATTTAATCCTGCTTTGTTTATTTTGAACACAGTCAGCCGTGCCTTCAGGAATGATACTAAATTCTTGGCCGCTGGAGAGCTGGCTGTCAGTGAATGTGACTGCAAGGCTCTGACAGCGCTGTGTGCCGCAGCCCAGTCATTAGAAGCAGCTGTCATGACAGCGTTTAACCTGCTGGAGATGCGTCACTGAAATAAACTGGAGGTGTGGGGTGGGGGGTGGGAGGAGGCGAGGGAAGGGGGCCCCTCTGGCCTCCTCAGCTGGAAGGGCAGGCTCCGCAGCCACTGTGTGGACAGCTCAGCTCTGCTTTGGTGCAGTGACAGATAAGAGATCCAATTTAATATTCATTCAATTATTCCATTCATATTCATTACAGTAATTAATCTTACTCAGAATCCCAGAACTGCCACCATAATCTGATGATACACTCTCTGAGAAACAGTGTTGTAGCCAATGCCTTGGGAATCGCTGATGGACATTCACTCACACAGGTAAAGACTCCTCTGCTTAAACTCTTCTCTCAGAGACGACTGGTGAGGACCCAGTGGTGTCTGAGCTGCATACGATAAGTATTCACTCCTAACACTGTTATCCAGCTTTCAGCACACATCTACAGGCTGCAATTTAATATTTCCTCAAGCAGAAACGACTGATTGTGAAGTTGACGTTAATTCATCATGACCATGAGAGAAGTGTGCAGATATTCTCAGCTTCCCTGAGCAAACTGGGAAAGGTTTCACTGAGCGTGGCCTTGAGGAAGATCAGTGAGGAGCAGACCTGCATCACCACGGGTTGTTTGGCATCAGCCTTCTCTGTGCTCCCTGACTGCAGAAACAGCACCAGTCTTCCCTCTCTGCTGTCCTGCAGAGTGCTTTCCGAATATTACTGTCTGTTTGGCACTGTCTGTTTTACTGTGGTAAAGCCACAGACCCAGCACAGCCTATACTGAAAACCCAGAGGGAAACAGACAGGTTTGCTATGGCTGGGGCAGCACAGAACAGGTTCAGCACCTCCCACAAACAGACTCCATTCAGTAAAAATCACATATCAGCTCATTTATTTCACCCAAGTTGTACACCAAACGATGCCTATCTATTTGTAAATTATTATACGTAAGAAAACAATAACAATGTAAAATATGTCCTGACTTGAATATTGTATGCAATATGTGGAGTGAATCTGTGATTCAGTCTCTGGTCTAGATTAAATTACACTGACTGAACCCAAATTCCGCTCACTACCTCCTTAAAAAAACACCTAAGTTTTTTTGCAGAGAATAGAAATTTATCCACGTATTTCCATTTTGAGAGTGAGGAAGCAATCCCCTCGCTGAACCCCTGGGACAGGCTGAAAGGAGCCCAAACTGAGACATCAGCATAGAAAGCGTTACAGAAGAGACACATGCACTCAGTGCTTTATTCGTGTCATCAGCTGCTCTCACACAGAGGAGGGAGAGTCTTACAGCACAGTGAACAGGTGCTGCCGTTACCTGTGCTGCTGCCTGTGACCCACACCTGCAGGTACCGGTCTGAGGGCTCACAGGGCAGCAGGAAGGGCAGGGCTTTGCTGGCAGCCGGCACTCTCCCTCTCAGACAGCCTCTCAGACACGCTGACCTCTCGGCTTCACACAGGGGCCGACTGTCCACCATCTTGCTACTGAAATTTGGGATCTCCCAGTCCCTCCTGATTGGCTGGGTTGAAATTTGGGATCTCCCAGTCCCTCCTGATTGGCTGGGCTGAAATTTGGGATCTCCCAGTCCCTCCTGATTGGCTGGGTTGAAATTTGGGATCTCCCAGTCCCTCCTGATTGGCTGGGTTGAAATTTGGGATCTCCCAGTCCCTCCTGATTGGCTGGGATGGACACTGGGCAGGGGTGTCTGTGTGAACACTGATGCCAGCAGAGTGGAAAAGCCCTGATGGAGTCTATTCACAGGCTCATTGCCTCTCCTGTAAGCAGAGCTCACCTTTACAATCAAAGAGGCCTTCCCATACCCATACCCATAATCATACCCATACCATAATCATACCCATAATCATACCCATAATCATACCCATAATCATACCCATACCCATACCCATACCCATACCCATACCCATAATCATACCCATACCCATAATCATACCCATACCCATAATCATACCCATATCCACACCCATAATCATACCCATACCCATAATCATACCCATACCCATAATCACACCCATACCCATACCCATACCCATACCCATAATCATACCCATACCCATACCCATAATCATACCCATACCCATAATCATAATCATAATCATACCCATACCCATAATCATAATCATACCCATACCCATACCCATACCCATAATCATAATCATAATCATACCCATACCCATAATCATACCCATAATCATACCCATACCCATAATCATACCCATAATCATACCCATACCCATAATCATACCCATATCCACACCCATAATCATATCCATACCCATAATCATACCCATAATCATACCTATATCCATACCCATAATCTTATCCATACCCATACCCATAATCATACCCATACCCATAACCATACCCATAATCATACCTATATCCATACCCATAATCATATCCATACCCATAATCATACCCATATCCACACCCATAATCATACCCATACCCATACCCATACCCATAACCATACCCATAATCATACCCATAATCATACCCATATCCATAATCATACCCATATCCATACCCATAATCATATCCATATCCATACCCATATCTGTATCCATCCGCAGTAAGAGCTGTCTGTGCACTGCAGTGTTAGAGCAGAGAAGCAGCTGCCCTTCCATTCTGCTTCTAGGCGTGTTTATGAGAATCCCACCACACTGAGTCTGTTCTTTCCACAACACAGAAACATTCACAAACAAGATTTGATTATGTCTATCTAAAATGTGCTTGGTTCTTGCATTAAATTCAGCCCCTGATGTCCTGCAGGAGAGACAGGTCTGTGTGGGCTCCCGGCCGGAGGTGCTGACCCTGCGAGGAGTGTGCGCAGCACTGGGCTCCTGCAGGGTGTGCCATCACACAGACACCAGCCAATCAGGGCCTCCTCTGCACCAGCCAATCAGGCAATTCATTTGTCACAGTGGTTTCTCACCTTTGACCTTTCAAAACAATCAAACACACTGTTAATGCCTCAGGCAGCTTGAGCTTCACAGTACCGGCTGCCCTCCCACCACACCAGTTTTTAAAGGTGAATATTTACATAAACGTACAGTCAAACACAATGCCCTATCTGCTGATAACCTTGCAAACCCAGGGCAGAGCGGGTTATGATCAGAGCATCCAAACCAGATGGAGACAGTTTGGCCAAAACCGAGATCCATCGGCTGGTTCAACCTGGTCTGTTCACAGCCAGAGAGAGCAGCTCTGTTTCCCAGTATGCACTGCTCTGGCCAGGGGGACAGACATTGTTTATCAGTGATGTCACCACTTCCCAGGAGGGCCTCTGTGGAAAAACGCCCAAATCAGCAAAACCGAGTGACAATGAGCAGCGGCCTTCACTGTTCAGCTGCGGGGTCTATACACACGACCGTCACACTGCATACAGAGCGCCCCGAAACACTGCAACACCACACCAACACCAGCACACAGCGCCCCAAAACACAGCGCTGCCTGCAGCAACCGCACTACAACACCACTGACCAACACCAGCACACTGAGCACACACACTGACCAACACCACCAGATACATACCACTGCCCACATGAAGCAAACACCAATGTCACAAATCAGATAAAAGCCTAATCTGAATTTCTCTACTTTCAATTCAAAATCAAAATTACTTCTGTGTATGTTTAACTTCAAAGCCAATGAAAATTTCAGTGCCCAAAGGCATAAATTTTAGCACATCCTGAGTGTTGACTCACTGTAACTGCAAATAAATGGAAAGGCAGGCAGCAATATGTCCACAGTGACAGACTCTCAGCTCCCTTCTGATTGGCTGCAGACCAGGAAGTGCTCCCTGGGGCTCAGCCTCAGAGACAGACAGCAGTCTGAGTTGCTGAGGAGGTGACAGTGGGGAGGGACAGAGAGGGTGGCCACACCCTCGCACCCCCGCCTCTGTCCCCCACGCCGCTCATCCACGCGTCTCTCAGAGTGCCAGCTGCTGCTGCTCTCCCGTCAGCATGTTATTGAGAACGTGCATACAGTGATCAAACCAGGCTTCAGACAAGTCAGTTTCATTAATTACATCTTACACTTGTGCTTTATTCCCCAATAATAAATGTTTCATTTTTTTTTTTTTTGGACCAAATGCACATTAGACTGCTCTCACCCTGACACTCTCTGCAGTCACACAGCAGCACTGAAGCAAGACCAAGCATCCGAACATTACCAAATACTCACTAGTTACTGCCATTACCGAATACTCTACAGTTACTGCCATTACCAAATACTCAACAGTTACTGCCAGTTCTGAATACTCTACGGTTACTGGCATTACCAAAAACTCTACAGTTACTGGCACTACTCAACACTCAACAGCAGAAACAGACTTTTTGGTCCACCAGCCAGGAAGGCTGTTGAAAAAATTCACCAGGCAGTCAGACTTCCCTGCAGCTAAAATAATCTTCGGGGAATAAGTTATTAAGCCACATTAAGTAGTTAAGTAGATCCCAAGAGGCACACATATGTATGGTAACAACATGGTATATCATTAATCTATACCAGCTAGCCAGCAAAACAGCATTCCAGCTAACACTGGCAGCTACAGCACAGTAAATACTGTAGTAGGCGGCTACTGCCACTAGCTAGCTGGACATGATCTAAGCACATGAAGAATCAGTGGAATCAAACTTAGTCATAGAGGCAATCAAAAGTCTCCCATTTTCTCTGTTAGCATGTACAGTTCAGGATACTCCCATAGCAGACCATATGTAACATGTGACTTGACAACTAGACATGGTACGAAGACAACCAACAAGAAACTTCACAACTGGAAAATGACAGAGGGATCCTGCCATTGACTTCCAGTAAAAAAGTGAGTGGAAGCAGACTGAAGGGGACATGTGACTGGGCATCTTGCATTTTAGAAGGCCGTTCTGACTAACACAGTGGGGAATGATCATTTTTATTTATTTTTTTTCTATATAAAAGCACACACCAGAGTGCAGTGACCCTGCATCTTTAACCCGCCAAAGAAAAACCTCCCCACATTTGTGGGCTGGCAGGTGTTCATTTCTGCCCCTGCCACAGTTACTGGCATTACTGAACACTGAACAGTTACTGGCATTGCTGAACACTGAACAGTTACCGACATTACTGAACACTGAACAGTTACTGGCATTACTGAACACTGAACAGTTACTGGCATTGCTGAACACTGAACAGTTACCGGCATTACTGAACACTGAACAGTTACTGGCATTGCTGAACACTGAACAGTTACCGGCATTGCTGAACACTGAACAGTTACCGACATTGCTGAACACTGAACAGTTACCGACATTACTGAACACTGAACAGTTACCGGTACAGCTTGGTATTTTGGAATAAATTTAGCAAACTAAATGTTCTGCTAGCTTGTATCTTAATTTGGTGGCAGAAGGCCGATAATTTAAGCACAGACTCCTGCTGCCCCTGTGCCCTCTCGGAGCTACGTGGCTAAAGGCCATGTCCTATTTTTTGAAGATGGCTGACGGATTCGCACTCGACCAGTCCGAGGATAGCTACGTTTCAGAACTCTGCACATGCGTGCTGAACCCTCTGTGACCCTCATGCCTGTAACTGTACTCCGTCCACACGCGTGCACACCGTGTGCCAAAGCAGCGGCGACACGCAGCACCAGTGAGAGAGCACCCAGCTGTGACACTGCATCCGTCCCTGCACCGCAGCCTCCACTGCCACAGGGCTGCAAACGGCCGAGGCCGAGACCGGAAAGCACCGCTGCTGACCTGAGGGCTCAGTTTACCCTCTCAGACGATGCCAGCCGCACTGGTAACATCCTGGCTGTTGGAAGCTACAATTCAAAGCAATTCCAGCTGTGTCTGAGTGATTATTTTCAATGTCGGCTCATGCAAGGAGGTCCAGGTAGGAGGCCATTTCACTTTGCCTGTGTGTCTCAGATTTTACCCGTACAGGTGCAGACTGTCAACACAAACATACAACAGAACTCAAAAATTCAAAGAGCTTCTTAAGAAGGGACTTAAGACAAAGCACAGTAGAATGCTTTCCTGCGCTTTGGGGTTTACCTATAACAGCAGGGTACTAAGAGTAGTATTTGACTTATGCTAAGACGTAAGAGCAACTCTTAGACATAAGATTTAGTGCTTTACTTGACATGGTCCACGTACAGCAAATAAAGACTGTTTACTGCTGAACAAAAAGGCAGATTTTCACTTTAGTTTACCTTAACCATTGCCACAGAACACCGAATCACCACAATGTTTAATTTAGGAAAAGGGTACGAAAAAGGTTCAACATAAAAAGTCCACACGATTATCTCTGACATCTGGCCATACCTGCCATTCTAACCACCGTTGTTATCACACGACGCAGACACAAACACGACATTCCTGCCCAGAAGCCTTTGCGGTCAAACACAGACGATGGTCTGCTGTACAGCAGCCCACTACTGGTGTGAGAGCAGTGAACGTTTGAGTCATATTCCCCGCTGCCCTCGTCACCTCCCCTGACTGACAGTCCCTCCCCTCCTCACTGCACTGGCCTGGCAGCACAGAAGAGCCGCATTTATCAGCCTGTAGGCACTCTGAACAATTTCAAGTTCGGCTAAAAATGGAATGCCTATCAGCTTCTCATTTATCAGCTTGTTTCAAACAAGGACAGAAGAAAAATCTGTTTCACATTACAGCTCACTACATTTCATTACAGCTCCAAACACACAAATGTCCCATTCAGAATGGGAGATCTCCTGAGTGCTGCAGTAAACTGCAGTATTTTCTGACTTTATTTCTATTTGTCTTCACAGACAGCTGATCACAACAGAATCCAGAGGCACAGTACTGTGAGCTCCTGTAAGCTCCCTTATCTGGATATTATTTATTGAGCAGTTAAGTGAAACTGGGCTTGATATCACCTGGCAGGTGAGAGAGATGTGCTCTTTAGGAGATTTGGTATTCAAATACTGTAGGGCTCCCAAGTTCAGGAGGCTCATAAATATTGATGAGGTCATGTGTAAGAACACAGTTGTCCTTTCTATTCATTAACAAACACACATTTTCATACTAATTGAAATATTTCTGATCTCAAGGTGGAGTATCTGAATGAGCCTCTCACTCCCATCAGGTCTCTGCTGTTAGACTGCTGAAAAACACAGGCACGCAGAATACGGGTGCTTATGCGGGTTGCAGACACACGGATATTTGAACTAAAAGATCATGGTTCTTCTCTAACTAGTTTTTATTCATTTCTGCCTCTTACGCATTTCAGTGGTAATGATTTGTATTAAGCCAATGTTAACAAGACTGGAGTCTACAGGCTTTAAATAATGAACTTAACATGTAATTATGACTGAATGACCCACCCATTATCTGACAGCCCAGATTAACATAAATACATAAAAACTCACAGCTCTTAATTTAGTGAACACATATGCTATATCTTCCAAACAGGACTTATAGAATATTAATTACTTAATACAGTAGTATGTCAAAAACTGATTCATACTGAAATAAGAGCTTGAACAAATCTAGGAACGTTAAACCAGCTGGAACAAAAACCTCAAAACACCCAAAAGAAAAGGGGAGGAAAACACTGCTCATCATGAGAACGGAAAGTTTCTCTGAGACGACAGATGGCTCTTTCTGAGAGTGTCTGATCACAGCTTCTCCCCCTCTGCTGCGCTCATTCGGGGCCTTTCAGAGCCACGTCCTGCATTCTGGCCACAGTCTGGAGACCCTCCACCCATCTCTCACAAAGGGTCTCTGTTCCAGCACGCTCTGACAGCAAACAGCTCTGCAGTGTGTCCGTCCTGCGGTGGAGACTCCTGACGCAGTCAGCGATCGAGCACACAGCGCCTTCACCCGCCCGCTACAGTCCCCGCGCCGGCCGAAAACCCCCCTCCGTCCTGCTGGGGTTCAACAGGAAGTCATTCCATCACACTCATGACGACAACTTCCTCTGCCTGGAGAGAGGGGCAGGGCGAGGCAGAAGGGGCCAGACTGCGCTACAGCCACACAGGGGATAGAGAGACGCATGCAGAGGAAACTACTGAGCACGCTCACTCTACTAAGCACGACCGCTCTGCCCCGGCTCTACTGAGCACGCTCAGCCCAGACACAGGGCTCTACTGAGCATGTTCACTTCAGCATGGCTCTCCTGGGCACGCTCACTACGGCACGGCTCTACTGAGCACGCTCAATCCAGCGCGGCTCTACTGAGCACGCTCAATCCAGCGCGGCTCTACTGAGCACGCTCACTACGGCACGGCTCTACTGAGCACGCTCAGCAGGGCAGCTCACATAGCTTCTGTGGGTGACTGCAGGTGTAGGGAGTGAGAATAGGAGCCAGAGCCACACCCACTGGCACTGCCCACAAGCCACGCCCACTGGCACTGCCCATGCAGGACTGTCACTGAAAGACACAAACTTTATCTATCTGCATTAAACACTCAGGAGCCAAAGCTACAGTCTATTTCAAGACAAAACCAGGGTCCAGCAGAGGTTTCGACTGGATTTTTAAACCTCAACCACTAATGTATCTCAGTCTTCAAAAACAATCCATTAACAGACCATTTAACTTGTGAAACTAAAGGCACTTGATTAAATCAACACTATCAAGATGCCCTATTCAGCATATTCCAAACTTTATCTGACATTTCACTTGCTTGTTACCCATACAGTCAATTTAAAGTTAGGCAGCAAACTATTTACTCCCAAAATATCACAGACAGTACTGCATTCTACCTCAGCAAAATAAATTTAAAAACAGTCACACTGGAGGAAACCTTAGACACTGAAACATTGGACATACTTTTGAAGATCAAGCTTAATTGGGGAAGAAACGAAAAGACCTTCATAACATGACTGCTGTGACACCCGGCCACGCAATCCGGCGGCTATACACGTGCTGTTGGACCCGCAGCTCCAGGACACGCGACGCTGCGGCCGTTTGCAGCACAGCCGGGCAACACCGGGGTCACACGCGCAGAGGAAGCGACCCCGAGGAAGCCACTGGCTGAAGGAAAAGCAGCCTAATTACGCAGGTCAGCTCACTCAAACAAAGGGCCACGTCCTGCCTTCACACTAAGCGGTGGGCTTCGGTGCCACTTATTAAAACAAGTTAATCATTAACCCCGTGTTCTTCTTTTCCACGTTTCTCTACTGTGTAAAACCGCTAAACGCAATTCAGCCTCTCAGACTGCATTATGTAACCGAAGGTAAAGCTTGTCATTCGGAAACAATGCACTGGGTTCTCTCAGGACTCCCTACAGGACGCGGTCACCAGATCCGACCATATGAAACGCATACTGCATTTTCAGCGACCAGCAATGTGCGATAAGGCCAAAATATCCGTTACGCCTGATGCAATTCGAGTATTATGGTGTGTAACAATTTGCATACAAATTGACAGCAGTTTGATGGAGGGCAATGTACCAAAACAAATACCCTCACTGATTCCTGTGAAATGCTCTGTCGGTGACATTTCACGCAGACACCATGTCAGACATGGGTGAAATTTAAATCAAGCACACACGGGCAGATCTGAAACCATTTCCGGACAGTTTTAATGACAAAGGAAACAGACATAGCATGGATTGTATTATTTACCTGTCAGTGACTGTAGACTGTGTGCCGCTCATTGGCCTTGCGTTCTCTAGTTTTCCTTCGGTTTGTGTCCAATTCGCATTTTGCAGCGAAGAGAAGCCTCCGATTCTCCGGAAAGTAGCAGCTCCCTCCTTAACATCCGCTTGGAAATGAATAGCAATAAGTGTTGTTTGGAAACAATGCTGTAGCCCTTAGTATTCAGGTTGAAAATATTTGTCTCCGTCGGTGTGCAGTCGTTTGCCGGTTGTTTGTTTTCCTTGTTTATTAGAAAAATGAAAACACGCAGGAAACAGCGAAACGTGTAAGCAAGTGCGGAACCGCAAATGCGCGCTGTTTCATACACAGAAAGCGATCACTCCGTTTCTTAGTCGATAACTATTTCGTCAATGTGGTCGGAGAGCGTATCGATACTGTAGCTATTTTTGGAAGAGAAATTAAACCCGACTCCCCGCTTAGCTTTTGTCAGTCGGGGAAGCAGGATCGCTATTGTTAATTTGTTTCCTGGCGAAATAACTGCACTCCGTGCTTTCCCCTCTTCGTCACTGTCCCCGAACACCGATTTTCATTTTCATTCAAACCGACTTTGGTAACACGCCTGTTCGAGCTCTGTTTAATTGTGATAATGAAGAAAATAAACAGCTAGCTAGCCACCTAGATGCGTGTTTAGCCAAGATTTTGTTTCCCGATCAGAGGTTTTCAGCTTTCCCAAACAACATACATGCTGCGACCCGTTCCTCGATTTCATGAAAAATTTCAGTTACTTTGACAACAAACAAAATAAATCCGTCCAGAAGTTCCGACCCTTTTTGCAGATAGTTGTACCGGTGTCCCATTAGTTTTTCCGCAGCCGTCTGGACCAGGCCTCTCTCAGTTTGCCAGCTCCGGCCAGCGTGTTACTGCGGATGGAAAAGCCTTTTCCCTGCGATCCACCAATACCGTCCGATATTCGCTGCTTTTTTTCCTGTTAACCAAACTTTACCGGCCTCATATCCGTGGACTTGAAGTATTGCTACGTGTAGTTTGCCTTAAACTCAACTCCGAATTTTACTCCTTAAACTAAACCAGACACACTGATCAAGCATAAAACTTTCATCTGCTCCAGATCACGTTTATTCTAAAGTCAAATAGAAAATAATTTCTTGCGAAGAAAAAGAGATAAATCGAGATGCATTCTAGCAGCCAGATGCATGTTCAATCCCAGCCGATCTGTGAACTTCCCCCGTTGTTTTAATTCGAAGCACAAAATCTAAAAAAGTTGCTCTGTGCTCCGGGCTCGCCTTGTCTCCATGTTTTCAGCATCCAGTCGTTTTTCTGGGCTCTTAGCGGAATTCCCTTGTTGCCAAGTTATTATTTTCCGCGGCACATATACAATTACACTCAGAACAGCAGCGTTCACCTACTCCTTAACACCCGATCGCGATTTCTGTATATGTCGGGATATTCGAGGTGCGCGATCGCGTACAATTAGACTCTCAGTCAAAATATTTCATGACTTTCGACAAATTCGGAGTGTCTCCCGATCCCTCCGCCCTGCCCAATCGCTCCCTCATCTTTGGGTGTAGACTTCCGCCGAGGAAAAAAAAAACGTGTAAGACTGCTGCTTTCTGAGGAAATGAGTCTGCTATACTGTATTATTGAGGTAGTATATTTCTTATTATAGGTCTAATAATAAGGCTTTTAAATTTATACGATGATATTTAATTTAATTATTTGCATCCAACAGAAATGACAACAGCAACCATAATAAAATGACAATAACTAATGCTTTGATTAATGAGTTCTAATTATCTTATTTTTTGCATATTTAGTTTGATGTTTTATACCTCATTTGCCTCTGGCATTGAAAAGGAGCACTCTGTCACACTGGGCCTGGAACCCCTCTGCACCCAGCTGATGTTCTCTCTCCCTGCAGTCAGGCCCTGCAAGGCTGCTCACGGCTGTCTGACCACACATAACTCAGCTCACTGCACGACAGCCAGCCTGAACCTGCTGCGTTTATCTGCCATGCAGTCGCTGCCACAGACCCGCGGTTTCGCATGCGTTTATAGGGGTCTGGTGGTTTGCATAATGCATGTCCCTGACATTCCTCTCACCTCTCAGCGGAGGGACATATTTTACAGCCATTTATGCTACACTTTCCACAGAGCCCTGTGCTTGGCGCATTCTGTTGTGCTTTACACGTTTGGACTCTGGGGTAAAGACGTCTGAAACAGATGCATGAGTAATGAAGGGTCTCTGTCTGTAACAAACAAGATTCAACAGGGATCAGACTAGATTCCTTCTTGTATAAACATGTTTATGTTTGGTCAGGTGCAGCTGGCAATATTTTTAAAACTCTATTGTATTCATACAGCTTTCCTGATTGCAAGCTGCATTTTCCTAATGCTAAAATGAATATGTTGTGGAAATAAAGATGCTCGGCAACAGACTGATCCAGAATCAGGGGCCTGCCCCACTGGCCCCACTCACTTCATCTAATCAGTGTTCAATAGTCATGTCAATGTTGTGTAACGACCTGGAATAACTGAAATCTGATAGCATTGTCTGGGATCCATTTTACTCATGCATCCTTTCCAGTGATTACCACAAACACAGTGGGAGCACAAACACAGCAACCCAAAGGTCTGATTGCAAGTTAACCTGTAGCTTTGAAAAAAGTGTCATAAATTCCTGTAAGAAGGTCGGCATTCCACAGCTCCATAATAAACTGACTTGTCTTATCACTGGTGGGTGCTGCTCCCCACACCCCCGGGTTCCTCTGGCGATCGCGGGGTCACACACTGACACGGAGGCTGCGCCTCTGATCTGCCTCCTGACTCAGTGATGACGTCATTCAGAGAGGCGCTGTTTCATTCGCCCACGCAAATACCCAATCCTGCCCTTAGAATTAAACATCATGGAATAATTTGAGCATTACTTTAAATCAATATTCTGAATAAGTGAGGCTGCAGCCATGAGCAATATTGCTCAGAAAGTGAATTTCTGCAAAACATCTCATAAAACAAGTTTATATTTCATATAGCATCTCTAATTAAAATTGGGTAATAAATTCTCGTGTTTTTATTGTCCATGAATACAGTAGTATTGTTATTGCCGATGTCAGTAATTACATCAGTGTAAAAGTTCATGGGGAAAAAAGTACAACTGCCTCTTGAAAACAGCAACCATCAACTTGCACCAGCGTTAACAAGCAGAAAGCGCCAGTTACTTTTATTTAAGGAAGGGTCTTAAGTGCGGCTTTGGCGACACTGTGTGGAGCTTCTGTTAAACTACACCGCTTTATTGAAACTGGTAAAAATGCATCAAAAAGGATGCGACTGAAAATGATTTAGAGAAAACTATGTTCTGGAAATGAAGATGCACGGGTTTTCAGATTTCAACGGTCCGTTTAAATGATTAATAAAATTTGTACCATAACAAAATATATCAAATCATACCTGATTGAAATGTATACAACAATAGATCACATGAATACAGCAAATACAGGCTTTATTGGATCAGATATGATTTAATCGTTGGAATCAGCTAATGACAACAGAATTAGTTCTGATGCTGAATACCCTACCTTTCTGAGCTATTGCATATACGTTTTCACATTTTATAAAAATTGCTGTTTATATATTTGTAACGAGTCACAACAACCATTAAACCAAGAAACGTGTTCTTCCAGAGTGTGTCAGGTTTTACCACCAGCAGCAGACGATCAGCTTATCTGTTAGACATCAGGAAACACTTTAAAACACAACAAACCGAATGACTCCTCAGTCTCAAAAGAGCATTCCCGTTTTGCAGACATACATCTCTGCATTTCTCGCTACACTGCAGCCACTGCGGATGATTGGCGGAGATTTCACGCGCTGCTGGTCACTGCCGATCAAAACACTTTGGTTTCAAACTGACCTGGTGGCTGCAAACCTCGCCAAAACCGCAACCAGCACCACGGCATCCCAACGCAGCGGTCCTGCCCTGCGGCACTACAAAACCTGCTCCTGACATTAATGCAGTGATTAAAAGATCACTTTCTCTGATGTTTCCAGCAATAAGAACTACTTCCTGGTGAACAGTCAGTTTGAAGTGTTTCACAAACAAGAAATAAAAGTTTGATAAATGTATCAGTGTGTTTACCATTTTGGAACAGTTTTTTTGTCCCAAGAGTTTGGAGACTTGCATCAAAGTTTTTTTTTTTTGCATTCTATTTCAACATTAATAAAAACTGTAATAAAAGACATTATAAATATTTCAAAAATGAGCAAAAGGTATCCTGCTGACAGAAAATGCAATCTCTGCTTAAAAATTTGCACTCATGCAATACTCAGGCCAGTTCAGTTCTGACAAGAGCGTCATGCTGTCTGTTAGGGACAGCACAGTACATCCTCCTTAGCAAACACTGTTACTCAGAGTGCCTTAAACAGCCTACAATTTGTACATTATTTGTGTCTACAGCTGGATGTTTACTGAGGCAGTTCTAGGCTAAGGACGTCACCCAAGTGGCCTATCTGTGAATCAAACCAGCAACCTTTCAGTTACAAGCCCTGCTCTTTTCCACTATCAAATGTGATTTGCTGAAAATCCCAAAAATTACGCATTTAAGTGCACCTCCACATGTCATGGCACACCATTATGAGTATGATGGACACAGATTCCACCCTTATCCTGGATCAGTATCCAGCTTTTGTATAAAATGGTTGAGTTTAGGACTGTAGCAAGTTTAACTGATCCTGGAGGATTTACTGCAGACAGGAAGTACTCAGAGTTCCAACAGTGAAATGTAACTAGTGTATTAATCCTGGCACAGACAGCAGCAGCCATGTTGAAATTCATCATCATCTCTATATAAGATCTCTCCCAATGTTCTAAGAAGAATCTTTTTTTCAGCATCTCTATTGATCCGCATGTTGCTATTGTCTGGCATCACTCAGCGTCTGGCAGTCATGTCTGGGTGTACTTCTGCCAAACAGCCTCACTGTAGATATACTTGTCCTTTTCCAGAAAATTTCCAGCTGTTGGAGTCATCCTGGTTGCAACACGAAGCAGATGGTACTATTTCTAGATCATGGGTCATAAGAGTAAAACAGTGAAATGTGTAAAACCTGCTGTTGTGTGGTTACTGGTAACTAATTTTGTTTCACAGTTACAGATGAAAGCACTAGTCTCACCTTTGGCTCCATTTTTGTAACAGAAACAGCTGCAGCTGCTTATGTTCAGAAATATGATTAATATCTCAGAGGAACGTTTCACACAGAGTTTCCTAAAAAGCCCTTCAGGGAGTAGTGATCCAAAGTGAGGCCTTTGCAGGTATACAAACCCAGGCCACACCTCTATAGCACTGTGTCCTCGGCTTTCAGTAGCAAATGGAAGCAACTGGAACATTTCTCTTCTAATTCATACACTGTTTTTTGCTGAATTCATGACTACACATAATAATAAACACAGTTCTGCTAGCTTCAATCTGTGACACACATTTCGGTACAAAGTGACGCTGCATGACCCCCTTATTCCTCTGGACGCTGCGGGTCTCGGCCCGTGAGGAGGCGAGGAAACTGGAGCTGCTCCAGCGCCAGGTCCCAGCAGGTCTTCCTCAGTCAGATTTCCCATCATGCCCGTTGAGCTCGGGCCCTTTGTGCCGCGCCCGGCCGCGCGGGAGTCGGGTGCGGGCCTTGCGCCAGGCGAAGCGGGCGATGTCCACCATGAAGACCCAGGACAGCAGGTACATGGCCACGCCCCCGATCTTGATGATTGGGCGGGGCCGGGGGGAGGCCAGCTCGCAGAGCAGCATGCGGCCGCCCAGCACGATGCGCATGAGGATGAAGAGCACGACGAAGAGCAGGTCCACGGCGCCGCCCAGCACGCCCTCATAGCGGCCCAGCCGCCGCAGGAACCAGCGCGTCTGCAGCAGCGGGTTGGTGATCTCGCTGCCGAACAGCACGGCGCACGCCTCGATGCCGGACTCGCCCAGCCACAGCGTCAGCGCCATTCCCATGATGCTCAGCGTGTGGTGCGCCAGCATGACCGCGCCCTCCGTGCGGAAGTACACACACCAGCCCATGTCAAAGCTGAAGTAGCCCAGACTGAGCACCATCGCCCGCACCTGCAGAGGCGTGTTCTCCGTACCTGCACACACACACACACAGAAACCAGCCCATTACACACACACAGACACACACACTCACACACACACAGAAACCAGCCAATTACACACACACACACACACCACCCACACACATGCACACACACACAGAAACCAGCCCATTACACACACACACACACACACATACACACACACACACACACACACACTCACACAGAAACCAGCCAATTACACACACACACATGCACACACACACAGAAACCAGCCAATTACACACACACACATACACACACACCACCCACACACACACATGCACACACACACAGAAACCAGCCCATTACACACACACTCACACACACAGACACACACACAGAAACCAGCCCATTACACACACACACACACACACACACACACACAGAAACCAGCCCATTACACACACACATGCACACACACACACAGAAACCAGCCCATTACACACACACACACACACACACACACACACACACACACACACACACACACACACACACACACACACTCACACACACACAGAAACCAGCCAATTACACACACACACATACACACACACCACCCACACACACATGCACACACACAGAAACCAGCCCATTACACACACACACACAGAAACCAGCCCATTACACACACACACACACACTCACACAGACACACACACACTCTCACACACACAGAAACCAGCCCATTACACACACACACACACACTCACACACACACACACACACACTCTCACACACACAGAAACCAGCCCATTACACACACACACACACACACACAGAAACTGGCTGATTACACACACACACACACACACACACACACCCACCCACATGCACACACACACAGAAACCAGCCAACTACACACACACACACACACACACACACACACACACAGAAACCAGCCCATTACACACACCGTAGACACACTCTCACACACACAAACCAGCCGATTACACACAGAAACTCACAAACACACAGACACACAAAAACCAGCCAGTAATTCAACCACACGCAAGACACACAGACCAGCCATTTACCTGCATGCAAAACACACAAAACCAGCCAGTCATCCCAGAATTTCTGAAGAAAGAAACTTAAAAATTTGGAACTGAGACAAAAGTTATATACATGACATATATATATCATTTACATGATATATATGTCATATATTACATATATTTTCTTGTAAGAAAGGTTGAGGTGTAATGAGAGAGGAACTCTTGTTCAAATGGACATGTGTCTCTTACCTGGGTGAGTGAAAGGCCAGGGGCCATCGACATAGCCAATATATGCAGTCACACACACAATGAGGATGCCATGGAACAGCGTTACCAGGCGACAGTTCCACTCATAGCCACGGCAACCATTCAGGTAACAGAGTATGGCGTAGAGTGTAATCCAGCCAATCAGGCTGATGCCCACCTCCACAACCAAGGATGTCATTTCTTGGCTGGATAAACTATACATAAAGAAACAAAAGCAAGAAAAATCCATCATGATCTGTCACAGAGTTTCCATGACTACATGGCTAAATTATGACATTTCCTCTCAGCCTGCAGCTTCACCTCAAATGCAGAGTGAGTCTGTGGAATAAAAGCAACAGGGCCCTGAGTTCAGTCCAGAGTAAATCACTAAATACATAAGAGTCATATGTATATACACTTCTTAATCAATTATACTTCAGAAATGCACTAATATTAACTGTCACTTTTAAATCGCTAGACATTAAGTCAGAAAGAGTAAAATGTTATTAAATAAAACAAATAAAACTCTCATTACCTCACACAATGAAATCTTCCAAAAAGCTGCAACACAGCAATAGTGATATGAATGATTAATTGTGTAACTGTTGTGATTAAATTGAAAAATCTTAAAATGGACAATATAAAGGTAAACAGAGGGTAAATTAAACAGAGATGCTCCTTAAAAGGTTCATTTAGACCGAATAAAATTTATTTTATTGCTCTCGGTTCCGATGAAAAAGCAGAGCAAACAGCAGTAGAGACTCCTGTTTACTCCTGTTAAATACTACTGCTCTCATGCTGAGAATCATTTATCTTCTAATAAGAACTGACCTTATTTTAATCTATAATTATTTTTCTCTTCAGAGAAATGGCAGTGACCTTTTGGTTATTTTGATGCTATTAAGCCCTATCAAGACTATGATGAAGAACAGCTGTTCGGGTGCCAGGTCACAGCTGAAAATACACTTCAGCGCATGATAACTGGATTATCCTACACATTGAGTAATCATCTGGGACAAAGACATTTTACTTCAGTCTGTCTTCTGAGTCCTAGACACACCTTTGTCTAATGGCATTTAGACATGAACACCTCCACTCAGCTCCAAGCTTCACCTTTTAAAACATACTTGCAAAAATATTTCCTCTGAGTCAATATCCTGACAAAAAACAGGCTGATGTTTATGACACCAGGAGGACTCCTCTCAGATCAGCTTTTCTCCTAACTTCTTAAAACTGTCCAACCTCTCCAGCCTCCCCACCAGCAATCCCCCTTCATCAGGTCACTTACTCTGCGCCCTGGTCTCCCCTGGTGACAGTCCAAACTCACAGCGTCAGACTGACTCCTCACCTCTCGAGTCAGACTGCAGGCAGACGCCACACCCACTGGCCTCTCTGAGGTCAGCAGAGCCCCGCCCCGTCCAGGCCAAAGAGCCACTGCCACACTGCTGCACTCCTGTGGCTTTCAAAACTGGATCAAAAGTCCTCCGCAGTAACACCCAGCGGCACTGGCTTAGGACAGACCTTCAGGGACTGCTGTAAAAGCCACACTGACATGTTCTCTGAGAAAATAAAACCCAGGGAATGTATTTGGTTGGCTGTGCCTACTCTTAATATAAGCACTGTAAGGGCTTTTTGTCCCACTGATCAATTGTGTAGATATAGCTTATAACTTTGGCAATACTTTTTTCAAGAAACATTGAAATTCAGTTAAAGTAAAATGACATATAATATATAAACTGTATTTGTAATAACTGCGTTAATTATAATTTATAATTTCCTGTAACTCAGGGATGCAGAGTTAATCAGAGCAGTCAGCAAGATTCCACCCACAGCTGTGGAGATAGCAGGCAGGGGTAGGCTCATTTAACCTGCTCTGACTGGCAGTGATCCACATCAATCCACTGAACTCTTGCGGATGTACGGCAGCGGGACAGGAGGAGAGAGACAGCAGCTGCGGGAGGGAACATGCCGGGGAGGGAACCCGGGGGGGGGCTACAGCAGGGTGCAGGAGTGCAGTGAGGAAACAGGATCACCTCATAGATCAGGAGATGCTGACGCTCTGGTTACAAATTCAGACAGGCTCTCTAGGGAATAAGACAGAAGTCCACTACTACAGTCCAGTGAGTCCTCTACAGCCCAGTGAGTCCTTGACAGTCCAGTGAGTCCTCTACAGCCCAGTGAGTCCTTGACAGTCCAGTGAGTCCTCTACAGCCCAGTGAGTCCTCTACAGTCCAGGCCAGACAGAAACTGCGCTGGTTGTGGAACTCCAGCCACACTGTCCGTCATTCACAGTCCACTCTACACAAACACATTCTAATCTCCCCCTCTAAGATCTCCTCTTTGCCTTGAGTGAATACTGGAGCCGTATTTTCTGAATTTAATCATTATTCTATTACTATTACTTCTTTTATTCTTGCTCTGAAATGTCCAGGACAGGGTACATTAATCTACTATAGGATGCCATGCGATTGACGCTCTGCATCTCAGTTTCTGTAGCTACTCCTTCAGAACTGTCCTAGAACAGATTACAATGTTTTATAACACATTTTTAATAGTTATCAAACTCAAATATTCCACTCAGATACAGGCGCTGCTGAAAACACAGCGCTGTTGATGTAGATTCGTGTGTTTATCCAAAGGGGTTAGCTATAGGTTAGACTAAGCTTCTTTGATTTATCTAATAGATACTATGTACCTGGGTGGCTTTGAAGTGAACGTTAGCCAAGGTATCTGTGTCGTATCAGCCGTAACCACCGCTACCCGGCGGCCATGCAGGAGCGCTCGCGCTAGCTGGCTGCACGGAGCGCTTAATGCAATACAGCAGCCTGTCGGCGCATTGTGTAACATAACCATACGGTGTCCTCCATCGGCATGCTTACTATGGCTAGCAGTAACCTAGCTAGGTCAACGCAGTTTAGAAAAATAATAGCACATGTATCCAAGGGTCGCGATAATAAATGAGTGCATATAGCTTGCTTGCTGTGTAGCTAACGTTAGGTGACTAGTCAGCTAAGGTTCATTAGCTATCTGGCTACCTGATTTACGGCGGTTATGTTCCCATGTGTGCGCTTGTGTCCGTAACCCGATCTTAAGATCCAGATTCCAGGACTCGCATCTTCTCAGCGCATCGCCGTCTCCCCCCGGCTCTCACCTCCAGCACTTAGCTACCCATGTACCTACTGAATTCATCCCCAGCGCCTCCTCATCCAACAGCCGATTCAGACTCAGTTCGTTCTGCCCAAATCCCAAAGCCAGCCATTGTATCTGACATGAAGCCGCCGTTTGGGGGCAGACTGAAACTGCATTAAAGATGCGCCGTTGTCAACAGCAGCACTCTGTGCAGGAAGGAGGGTGGCATCTTTGGGCACAGAGGCGCCATCTGCTGCACTGGAAAACATTGCGCTCGTTTGTGACCGCGTCAGGACCACTTGCCGTTTTCTGGTTGTTTATATTCACTGGCAATCGATAAAGTCTCTAACATGGGCATGGGCAGCATCCACCATTAAACAGAGGTCTGGCCGATGAGGCCGGCAGAATACGCACTGAACCAGAACTCGATCAACATGAATTTATATGAATCTCTTCTAGTTCACTGAGAGGTCATATGGTAAGTACACATTCTGTTAGAGAAGCTTCATCACTTCCAGCGGTTGCAGAGGTCTCATTTGCAGTGAAGACCCTTATAGTGGCTGTTATGAGGCCTGACTTTTTAAGGGATTTTGATTATGATAAATAACTCATTTCCGTCATGCAGGTAGTGTACACGCATATGCAGTGTGTGGATCCTGGGACGGGCAGGTGGTCCAGAGAAGCAGCCAAAGGAGTCAAGCTTCTCTCCCTTCATTCAACACACTGATCTCACACTCCCTCACACTGATCTCACCACTGATTGGTTGGGCAGGCTGCTGACCATGCAGCCAGAGCCAGATTGATGTTCATAAGCTGAGGTGTTCACCCTACGATAAACACAAAATGGCTCCCCAAATACAACAGGGCAGATACTCATCAAATATTGCCTCAGTTTTAGTATCTTGTACAATTTTGATGCTACAACAGCAAATTCACCATCCCTGCACAGTGTAAACAGTTTAAAACTGATGCATGAATCACATGGTGTGCTGCTCTCTGCATCTGACTGCAGTTTCTTCTGTAGTGAGGCTGCTTCAGCTTTCTTTCACTCTGTAACTGTAATAACATTCTGCAATAAAAGTCACATTTTGTCATGTTTATTGTTTTTTCTTTGTCTAGAATTTGCTCCCAGCAAAAAGGAACTTGTATAAAAATACAAATACATAAACATATTATTGACAACAAAAGTTGGTAACATTTTGCAATTCAAAACATAGGAACATTCAAAACAGTCACTATGTACACTTTCAAAAGACTGATATTTGAACACCATGTGTCAAGACTGCAGATACAATGAAAACATCATGGATAACTGTAAAATAGAGAGGAAAAACTACAGGTCCTGGTCATTGACACGAGCTCATTCTGCATGACTGCGGTGGGACTTCACTCCCCAGCAGTTCTGTCATTGTGCAGAATGTTGGACTGTAATCTTCTGTGTTCCCTGATACAGTCACACATACTCCAAAACTGTGGCATCAGTGGGTTGCTTGATATGAGTCAGGTTGGAGATTTGCAACAACTGAATTGTGGAAAACAGATAAAACTCTGTGCTTGTGACATCTGCATCATCTAAAGCAGCGTCCCCCTGCCTGGTGCCTTGGAGTAACCCCTGCATATGGCCGCTTTCAGCCTCTGAAGTCCAGAACCGCAGCCTTCAGTGAAGATAGGAGGAATGGTTCCACGCTCGGTACCATGATCTGAAAATAACACAAAAGCTCCCCTCAGTCCTGTTTGCAACAGCATGTTAATGAATAGCTGTAATGCTTCCATTGAGCTTATCCTCAGCTTTACCTTCTGTCTGACCAAGCGTCTCTTACAGCTCCTACTATTCAGTCACTCCTTCATTCAATAAAATCTCACATGACCAATGCGATGCTGCACACAAATGTCCTCTATGCACACGTGCAATATCCCCAGTGATGCCTCAGGCAGCTGCTGAAAGTTCATTCACTCCTCAGCAGGACACAACACTGCCTGGCTATCGGAAAACTTGCAGTCTGTGTCAGTGTGTGTCTGTGTGTGCTGTAGTGTGCGTCATTGTGTGTACTGTAGTGTGTGTGCTGTAGTGTGTGTCAGTGTGTGTGCTGTAGTTTGTGTCAGTGTGTGTGCTGCAGTGTGTGTCTGTGTGTGTGCTGTAGCGTGTGTGCTGTAGTGTGTGTGCTGTAGTGTGTGTCACTGTGTGTGCTGCAGTGTGTGTGCTGTAGTCTGTGTCAGTGTGTGTGCTGTAGCGTGTGCTGTAGTGTGTGTGCTGTAGTGTGTGTCACTGTGTGCTGCAGTGTGTGTGCTGCAGTGTGTGTGCTGCAGTGTGTGTCAGTGTGTGTGCTGTAGCGTGTGTGCTGTAGCGTGTGTCAGTGTGAGCGCTGTCGCTGATGTGTGGAATTGAGCTGAATTTCACGCACCCTGTGGAGCTGAGGGGCTGGTGCCCCCCCTGTGGTGCCCCGGCGCCGGGGCCGGATGGGGGGGCGTTGGGGGACGACCCTCGGCCGGGGCTGCCGGGGGAAGAGCTTGACGATGCTGGAAAAAACGACAAAATCCGTCTTCAGCTAAACCCACAGACAGCATGTAGCAGCACGCAGGCAGGGTGCGGGCAGCGTTTGTGCGGCCGCTGCTTTATGCTTCTCCACCATTTTCCCATCTGTGTGTTTCCAGCACAGTGCTGTCACATACTCACCTCCTCCTACAGGGACAGGACTGAACGACCTGGACGTGGGAACCTGGAACAAGAGGGAGAAATTTACTGTCATATGCAACGATCAGGAGTTCTGGAGCCACACCAGGGCGGTGGTGTGTGTGTCTGTGCGTCTGCGCATGTGTCTGTGTGTTCTCACCATTCTGGAGCTGTATGCGGGACTCTTCACTGGCGATGTGGTCATGGGGCTGGAGATCCTCTTCTCTTTCTGCCGCCGGTTGCAGAACCAGACACGCACCACCTCCTTCTCCATGGACAGCTGCTCTGAGATCACAGTGATCTCCTCCGAGTTGGGCTTGGGGTTCTGAGACACACACACCACGCGGTCAGCTCTGAGGCAGCCGTGCTGCAGAGACTCAGTGCTGAGGGAACGCAGCCCAGCTGTTTAAAGCAAACTGAGAAGCAGGAAGTGCGGGCAGGCCTCGGGGCTACACGGGCTCCATCAATAGGCTGATTCAGGCAGATAACGGCCTGTCTGAAAACCTGCGACCCTCGCAGACGAGGGAAGAGTACACCTCTGCAATATGGACTCCTGAGTTAATTTACTTTTGTAGTTTCATTTCATGCACTATCCATAGTGAAGGAATATGTAAGAGTGTGAGACCTGCAGAAAGAGGAATGGACCCCACCCTAAGTGTCTGAGGCTGAATGAGGGGGTATTCACTCACATCTATAAAGCGTTTCTCCAGGGTAAGCCTGATGTTGGTCTCGATGCTGGTCCTCTTCTTCCTCTTCCTCGCAAAGCCTTCTATTAGGGGGGTCATGGTGTCCTGTCTGGTGTCGCCGGGAGAGTTTTCTGGGGGTGGAGGGGGGTGGGGAGAGACTATTAATATAGACCTGTGTGTCTTCACATTCGTACCATCGCACAGTGCATGAGACATACCTGCATCACTCAGCCACTTCTCCAGTAAGGGCTTCAGTTTGCACATGTTCTTGAAGCTCAGGTTGAGCGCCTCGAAGCGGGAGATGGTGGTCTGACTGAAGTCATTCCCATACAGCTTCCCCATGGCCATGCCCACATCTCCCTGCCAAGAATCCAGAACGTATCACTGCTGCCCCCTGTGGCCCCTCACTGCCACTACACCACACAACCCGACTCGCTCTGTGTCAGGCGTGGTATAATGCACAACACCCCTACCCCTCCCTGTAAATTCTCCTCCTGAATCTTTTTTTGAAACTTCTGTTAAAATGGACTGATGTGATTGGTCAGTCTTTGTGAATGATGATTTAAGCATTCTGGGATTGTGTCTGCTCCACGTTTCCTCTCCTGCAGTTTCAGCGGGTTTAAGGCGCCTGTCTCTGCAGCTCCCTCCCGTTCCCCATTACGGGAGGCAGACTGTGTGACAGCGTGATGCGAGGGTGATTTACAGGGGCAGAGAGAGACAGAGAGGAGTGTGATTCAGGAGGGTAGTGACAGGGACAGAGGAGAGTGACAGGGAGAGTGCTGTCACTGCCATACCTGTGTGAAGCCCAGCTTGATGCGCCTCTGTTTGAAGGCCTTGGCGAACTGCTCCAGCTCCTCCAGGTCGGTCGGCTCGTCCTGTTGAGAGGGGGCCAGGTGTTTGGGGACCTGCAGGTGCGGCATCTCCAGGTGTCCATCCAGAGAGGATGCCAGGCCTGCCCGACTCCCAGACTGTTCCAGGTCACAGAATGGCAGAGGAAGTATGAGAACGGGCAAAATCCGCACAGACAGGGTGTTTAACAACAGCTCACTGTGCCCAATGCAGCACCCTGTGCTCTGGAGCAAGGTCACCTTCAGAGGGAGAACTCACAGAGGTGTTCATTTAACTTATTATTTACTTAATCACCTAACAGTTTCAGTTGTTTATCAGTTTCATCATTTTACCGCATTCGTCTGTTGATATTTTCTCAATTACACTGTTGGGTCGGTTGTAAAAGCTGGGTACTGCTTCTCCCTGGTGGAGCTGGTCCTTACCTGCGGAGTGAGAGCCAGTCCAGGTTGATGCTGCGGGAGACTCGTCTGGCTCTGAGAGCTCAGGGACAGCAGGTTCTGCTGCAGCAGCGCTGTGCATCCGAACAAGAGACCCAAACACGGCAGCTTCAACACCCCTCACCGTTTACCGGATTTTTCATTTTATGAACTAAACTTAATTGACTTAGCTGCACGCATTCTTAGGAACAAATAATGGTTTTTTGGTGCACAGTTTCTGCAGTAAAAAGCAAAACTCTAAACCTGAATGATTGCTATGAAGTGATTGCCGTTTTACTCTTAGATATTCTTCACATGCTTGTGTGTGCTGTAAATGCCTGTATGCGGCTGGTGGTTACCCTGATGTCCGTTCTGGTTCTGAGAGAGGAAGAAGGGAGAGGAGGAGAGGTGAGGTCCAGGCACTAACACCAGCTGCTGCAGAGGATGCAGGGAGCTCAGGTCCTGTCCAGCAGAGAAACGGCTTCATTACAATCCTCATATCAGGCAAGGAGAATGTGAGCAGCTCACCATGGGGGGTGTAATTACTAAATATGATTATGCAACATGTGCAATACACAGATGGACCCTGTTAATATCCCTCCACTTATCCACTCATGCTCCCACTGGTTTCCATGCCAAATCGAACCTCGCTGATTTATTGCTCAAAACCGCACAGTGCGAGAGGGCTGGAGTGTGTGTGGGCCCCTCTGTGCTGCGGGGTGTAGGATATACTCCGGCTGGGCTAGGCTCAGACGGGCTGCGTTCGGGGTGGGCGGAGGCCGTACCCCTGCCAGCTGTGTGCTGGGGGCGGGAGACCCCTGCGGCAGGCCACATGGCCGCTGTGCTGAAGGCGAGTTGCTGGCGTCCTCCGTCTTTATCTGCAAAACACAAGAGAGCTTCTGTTACTGCGCCGCACTTCATCAGCTGCCTGTTTGAGCTCAGTTTCAAACCAGCATGTACAATATCCCCACAGGCACCGGTACCCCCACAGTGAACACAGCGCGTCTTTATCATTTGCTGAATCTGTTTACCGCACTTATTTCTGCTCTGTAATCGTCAGTCCGTTTCATTTTGCTGTGTGTCTGCACTGTGGTGCCGTGTCTGTGGCCGGTGCTCTGCGGCTCGTTTTGGGAGACGGCGGACACACCCTCGCCCTTCCCCCGGCACTCCTGCATGCAAATTCCCAGCAGGGCGGGGCTGGTGGTGGCCAGCCGAGGCCCGGGGCACACAGCTCTCAGATCTGAGAGAGATTACTCCCCCTCACCCTGAGGGTGTGCGTCCAGCCCTCCCACACCATAAACCGCTGTTACAGGACGCAAGGTGTGTGAGTGTCCTTTATCTGGAGCAGACAGTATGTTATGGCCATTGTCAGAACACGAGAACCAAACGCATTTCAGTTCAGTTCAATTTCAGTTTCTTTTTTCCTGTGGCTCTCCCCCATTTTGGAATGGAAGAATTTCACTCACCATAATAAATGAGCATAGTACCTTTTTCACTGGAATATATGACATGCTGTTTTAAAACTTTGTATTTGAAAAGAGGTTGTGCTTTAATTGTGGTGGAATGGAGAAGAACTCATGTTTTAAAAGTGGTCCTGTTGGAAGAGTGGTCCTTACCTGTCTTGTAAAGTCGAGCCCATTTCGTTCACCTGAAACAGAACAAACAGCATTAGTTTTCATTAGGGAAATTCTTACTCTTCTGTTGCTCATTATTATTATTAATATTTTTATTAGTGAAACACAGCCGGGCCGCTTGCTGCAATGTAGAGGTCATATTTGCTTCGCCCTCCTGCACCGTGCAGAAAAACAGCTCCTGCTGATCACTGCACATAAAAGACTGATGGAATTCCAGCATCCACATGGAGCGCTCCTTACACTCCATTTGCACTGTGCATACAGTGCAGAAACTCAGTGAAGTATAACCAGGTGCTGTATACCCAGGGAGAGCATGACCCAGGTACAGTATGGCCAGGTGAGTGCAGTGGTGGAAGAGAAAGGTCTGACTACTGTATTCAGTCTTTATTCAGTGCCGGAGACTGTGTCCCATGCAGTCCAACATGACACTACAGGCCGAACGGCAGTGTCTCTCCGTAATGGACTCAGAACCCACAGCAGGGAGCTCTTCTGGGAACGGAACACACATCATGCAGTCCGACGGGAATCTTAGCCAACAGGATGAGTGCTGTAATTGTGTGAACCTTGGAACATTGACATAATGATTTAAAGCATCACTCACTAAACCATGGAAGATGACATGTGTCTGTAAAAGCATTACTGAAGCACACCCCCATGCACACCCCCACAGTCAGCACTGCTGTGCGGGGGAGGCAGGTGGGGGGCGGTAATCTCCCTCGTTTGAATTTCAAATGTGAGTTCTCGGCCGGGACGGGTGTACTGCTCGGGGTATGGAAATCAGCCCCCTCTGAAGCTCAAAGTTCCAGTATGGAAATCAGAAGCCCATGCAAATCAGCTGCGCTCTGTAACCCTGGCAACCCACGGGGACCATTGTGTCTGAGTGTTTACCTGCCCCCAGGTGTGTCCCCACAGGCGGGGGCACAGACAGGAGGGAGAGGGAAGTGTCACCTCTTCCAGAGACCCTTGGTGACAGCTCTCCACCACCCCACCCCACCCCACCCAGGGACTCAGTCCCTGAGTCTCAGCCTCTTTCCTCTCTCATAGAGCTGAGCAGCAAAGCTCCTCTCTGTCATACACCTGAGCATGATGCCATAGCAATACATTAACTCTTGAGTTTGTGATCTCTCAGCAAAAGCAAAAGTTCTTATTTTCACTTCCACCTCCCAAAGTGCTTATCTTTATACTGACAGTTTGGGAGACACCATGTTTGGATAAATGAAAACAGGCATTTCACTTGCACACAATCATGTCTCACTTCATCACTTTCATATCTAGGAGATAAAAACATCTTTCATTTTGTATCTTGTCCTGTACACTAACTCGAACACACTCCGGAATTAGATGGCTGTAACATTGCTATGATGTCAGAAACTGTTGCAGAAAGAGAAGCCCAAATCTGTGCATCATCACAGCCCTGAATTAAATGCTGCAGAAGCTGTGAAATGGCATTACGCTCACTGCAGCCTGTGCAACACAGGTACAGCACAGCGTTTCTGTAAGTGGAATCAGAGCTTCCTCCAGAGTGAGCAGCGTTTCTGCGTGCCACACCGCTGCTGGCACTGTGTCTGCCCTCCCAGCACAGGCTGCTGCGACAGTAACCCTGCCCTGCGCAGAACACTGCTCTCAGACTGACATACAGCCCCCAAACACTCACTCCTCTCAGAGCACCAGACTGAAGGTGCACAATATGCACAACTACGACACTCGCGACCCTCTAACTCCACCACCGCACTGTAAAGCAGGCTTTAGGCCACTGTCACACACTCATGCTCTGGGAGAGGCTAAATATCCAGGCCACTCGCAGAGGAACAGGCTTACCATGCGTGTGCCGTGCAACAGCTTGCTATTGCGTTCTGCAGTGCCAAACACAGAACTGGGACAGACTGGTGTAATTCAGGGAATATCAGCGCACATTCAGGCAAACTGCAGCTGCTCTGTCTCTGCAGGTTCAGAGGCACCTCCACGCTGGGGCTGCAAATGCAGGAACATCGTTGTGATGCAGGATTTAAAAGCAACTCTGGTGCCACAGCAGAGGAGCTCATCAGCACCACTGTCACACATCCCTGTTCACAGTATGAGCGCTCCAGTTTCTCAGTGTGTCAGAGCTGCTACTCAAGTTCCAGCACGGACTGCTCCATTTAACACAGATACATTAACACACACACCCAGTTTGAGCACAAGTCCCAGTGTGGATCTGCTAGACAATATCACAGTCACATTTATATTAATCCGTGGAGACCCCACATAGAAAAAA
The DNA here is from genome assembly GCA_019176425.1 of Megalops atlanticus. Classification (NCBI taxonomy): domain Eukaryota; kingdom Metazoa; phylum Chordata; class Actinopteri; order Elopiformes; family Megalopidae; genus Megalops; species Megalops atlanticus. Next base: position 39,095,635 of record CM032883.1, on the reverse strand, counting down.
CAATGCCTGGTTGCCCATGGAGACCTGAGTACCTTTTGCCCACACAGATCACACTGGCTGCCCTATTGATCTGTCAGACAATGGAGCAGCAGTGGAAGCAGTGGCTAACTGCCAGACTGTGCAACTGTCACTGACTTCCCCAAATTCAATCTTTAACTTTACAAAGTGATAATATACTATAACCCACAAAACATATGAAAAACACCAATTTGAGCATCTTGAAGCATCTTCGTTTATTCTAAGGAAGCTGAACATTTAAATCACAAGCAGAAGCAGCCTGTTTAAGCACACAGAGCTCTGCTCCTTGTGTACCGGAGGATCAGCCAAAACTGGAGAACCCCCCAGAGCCCCTCACCTGTCTGCTCCACGCCAGCACATTACGCACACAGATCCATGGGGTTATTAAATGTAATAATCTTAACTTATTTAATCATTTATAATTCACATCAAATTCCATCTTTGAACCATTGCATAAAACCAAAAAAATTATAAATGATGAAACAATTGTGTACTTAAATGAATTGCTTCACTGCTAGTGTATATCTACATATTATGTTATATATATACATTATATATATATACACATTATGTATATATATATATATATATATATATATATATATATATATATATATATACACACACACATACTATATATACATAATGTTATGTATAAATTATATAAGTCAGTTATATAATACGCAACACCTATTGCTATAATGACTTTACTCACAAGACAAAGGAAAAACATTTTCAATATTTGACTCTAAGGTTATCTTTTTCTTCAAAAAATTTCAATAGAAACATGGCCAGAGAGAAAAAGCAAAGGAAAACATACAATCGAATTTAAAAATGATTAAAACATGCATTCGCCGAACAACAATAAGGCCTGCGGTTACTCTTCACCGCTGCGCCAGAATCGCGCCCGCGTCACACGCTGACCGTCCTTACCTGCCGCTTCAGCGTGAGGTTCCGTCCGCTCCACCGGTTCGCCGCTCATCTTAACATCTGTAACAATGAAAGAGCTGATTTTACTCAGGATCGCAGCTTCACACAGGCCGAATCATTGCTTACCGCGAACAGTAAAATCATATCAGTATCATTTCAATATATTCGACTGTCAAATTTTCTCTCACGTGCAATAGCTGTTATAATATTCATAAGTTAAAGGGTATCCCCATTCATCGCCGAGCGTGCACTCTCTGTGACCATACTCTGCTCTGATCTACAGCGGCTGCCTCTCTGAGCCGTTGCAGCAATAATTACATTGACATATGCCCTGCTAATAAATGAAGATATATTTAACACTTACACGCAAACGCACTGTTTTTTGAAATCTCGCTGGCAAGAATAACCAATATTAACAAGTGTTTATATTCACCCGAACGAAACTATTTTCACTGAACAAAACTGATTTCAATGTTTTTTGGTGATTGAATCTTTTCTTCAAAACAACTCGCACTGTCGGTTACGAAGAGAAGTCGACATATATTCAAATTCTCCCCAAATCCACTCTTGTACAGAAGTTTTAACTAGGCTGCTGAGTGTCGCGGCGTTTCTCAGCGGCTAAACAGAGCGATAAGGAATAAATTTGCATGGATCTCTTCCAGCAGCCAATACAGCTTCTACGTGTTTGCATAAAACAGGAAAGGCTTGACCTGTTTATGCTATTATGCATCTATGCATGTATATATTGTATGTAGAAACTATATGCATGTAATGTAATGTAACGCAGTGTAGTGAAATTTAATGTAGCAGTTTTATACGGGATTCCCTTGATAAGGGTCACATCAAAATAAACAGGCCTACATAAAATTACATTTGACACTTCAGCGCTTGCCTTTATTTCAGCTAGGCAAGCTTTCCTGTGTCAGAACTGACCGTTTCGTGTGTGAGGAGTTTTAGAGGATTTTCGGTGAATATGTTCCCTCTCTTGCTTCGCGGACATGCTTATCCAGGTAACATTGCACGCTATACGGAGTTCTACACGGACTGAAGTAAATGTGGCTTCTTTTCCTGGGATTTGGAACTGCCACCTTTTGGTCACAAGTGCAGTTACGCCCTAAATATTAAATGGTTTCAAACGTTTTCACCAGGCCAGTTATGCTCCAAACTGAAATGTGCTTAATGACAATCCTCAGCGATTAAGAGCGATTGACACTTAGAGCGCAGTAGAAACACCTACGCTTATCAACTGACCGTGTCACTCAATAAAGTCCTCTCTCTGTCAATAAAACCGTCGGAAAAGAAAAAAAAAACCTGTTTTTAAGTTTCGGACTTAAATGTTTCCCAGTGCATTATTTACAAATGATGAAAAAGTCCTCACATATTTCCCCATTTCCGTCATTATTTACACAGTACAGATTCAAATCACGCTGTAAATTTACATGCTTTAAAATGTGAATATTAATAATCGTCTTACCTGTACAGGTTTGTGGAGAATCTACCGTCACCATTGTTTCGCTTCACTGTGAACCCTGGGTCTGTGTGTTCCGTAAGGCTGAGTCAACAGCGGTAAACAAGCATGAGACGCCGGAGAGCAGCGGTGCCGTCGCCCTTCCCACTCCTCATATGTCCTGCATGAGTCAGTCCGATCGGCTGTCTTTTATTATCCATGCAAATGAAGCTGGATTTGCATAGCGAGCAAAGCCGAGAGACGCGCTAATGACTGACGCGCTGGGCGGAATTGAGCAACGCGCTGGGGGGAATTTCAGTAAACTTTAGGGGTGCAGGCGAGGCGCCACGAAGCGCTCGCATCCGGGAGTAATACAGCAGAATGCGTTCTATTAAACCTCAGACTGCCTGAGGTTCCTTGGAATCCTGCTGATGTTTCCCAGGAATCTCCCCCGACATTCTCAGGAACTGCGACGTTCCTGCTCATGAGGAAGTAGAGTGGGAAACGTACGTTGTGCAAAACACAGTTTCTCGTATCCCGCAATATTGATGAAAACTTCGGTTATATTATGTGTATTATTATGGACAGACGTAGAAAATACACTTTTAAGAACTGCGAATCCTCCAAGCCCAAGGCAAATTAACATCTACCAAACCAAATAAGGATTATTAGCGTTTCAGTTTGAATGAAAATGATTTCATTCACACTGAAACGTCCCCCCACTTCATGTGTAATACATGTAATATAATGTAAAGATTCTCATCCTTTTTCTATTGGGAGCGTGAAGGCAAAACATAAATCATAATTGCACCAAAAACCGGGCGAATTTCGGTGAAGTTGTTTCATGTGGGTTTGTATAAATTAACATTTTTTCACCGCATGATGTATTTTGACAGGAACTCATGTATTGCTTTCAGAGAAAAGGACGGGGTAAGTAATGCAGTCACATATTTTCAGGTGTGGTTGCATCTGGAGATGTTTTATTAGCGTAGTAGCCTCTGCATGCTGCCTCTCTCAGTAAATTTGCTGCCAAATCAAGCTCCCTATCCAGTGTTTAGCGCGCACAGGTAGCAGTGCACGTGATGCGCGGATTCCCGCGCGCAGCAGAACCCGCTGCGTCCTCTCTGAAAGAGCAGAACTTCACCACCGACAATAACTGGCCCTGAACTGGAACAGGTCCTCACTTCAGAGGCCAGAGGAGGAGGGCTGTTCCAACTGGTTGCTACAGATACAGATCAGCCATCAATTCAGACTGTTTATGATGTGATAGACTCTAACCTCTGCCACTACTCTCTCTCTGTCTCTCTCTCACTGTAATCTCTGATGTGAGGTGGCTAAAATGTGTGGTCATTTCCAAGACTGAATTAGCGTTTTCCAGCTAACAAATAACTGATGAACTTGGATGCTTGGTACACAACATATTGCACATTTTGTCTGACTTTTCATTTTTCAATAGAGTAATCATTCCATTGAAGTATGTTCTTAACTTATTCATGTATTTCTGGAGTCTCTCTCTCTCTCTCTCTCTCTCATTTACTTTTCTTTATATCCCTTTCTGAATCCTACCTCCGTGTCATCACTTTTGAAATTTTTAATGGAATATAAAATGTTAAAGAACGTCAAATGTGTGATGGACATCAATAGACGAGCTAAAACTCTCAGCACATCAAACCTGTACAGCTCCCCCTGCTGGATGGCTGAGGAAGTGCAACATGAGACTCTGGGCTCCTCCAGAGTTTGTCGCTGCTGTGAATGAGCACCACAGAATGGACCTGCCACAGAATAGTGATGGGACTGCAGTCAAAGGGGCATTCTCTCTCTCTCTCTCTCTCTCCACTGGCTCCTGGAGATACTGTTTCTGAACAATCCTATTCGTGACACACTGTACTAGCCTCTCTGGTTCTGTAGAGACAGTATTGTCAAATCACACCACCTGCAGTGTGAGCAGAACCAATGGCATGCAGGAGAGTCAGGGGGAGTCTGGGCCTATGCGTGACTCAGAATGCAGACATTTATTTGTCTCAATCCCTCACTCAGACATCTCTTTTCAGATGTTTTTCAGTACCTTATTAGCAGCTCCTGGTAGATGCTGTCCTCCTGAGTTAGACAATAAATGAAAACACCTTGCATCATACATTAAAGACACTGAGCACTAAGGACACTACACTGCAGGGGAATAGGTCTCTCCAATGGCTCCTCTGAATGGTTGGTCTCCAGTCAGTCTGTACAGCTTTTTAACACATGGAATTTTTCAATTTGCAGTTTAATCATGTGCTTTCTGGATGTCCGCAATGATTTAGCCGGAGTGATCTGTCAATTCTTAACTAAACCTTTCATTAAAAACCAGGAAAAGGATTTCTCATTTCAGCCTGAATAATTATATTATCTTCATTTTAAAAAGATGGATTTGACCTGACAGATAGCTTTGAGCAGCAGGGCAGTGAGTCTCTTCACAAACCTGGAGTCATTGTTGAGGCACCCTGTGGAGCGCAGGCCAGCAGAGACAGTTGTGTGCGCTCTTTACGTCACGCTGAGAGCGGGGGTGTGTGTGGCAGCTGCAGGCTGGGCAGAGCCGGCTGCTAATCGGGCAGCTCCGTATGAGACTCAGGGCTTTTGCTTGGTAAATCCGCTGCTGTCAGCCGGGGCTCATTCTCCTCTCCGCAGCCTGGGACAAGCACTCCGACTCCCACTGTCACTCCGAGCTACTCCCATATCAACAGGCAGATTAATGAGAGGGCAAGAGTCGAGCTACTCTATAAATCCTGTTTTTACCTCCACAAACTGTTCATAAGCTTTATCCTTTCCACTTTATGCCACAAGTCAGTTCTAGCAGTTATTACAATGTGTATACATCTTTTGTGTGTGTACATTGATAACATCCCTTTTCTATGTTGCATCCAAGTAAAATATACCTGGCTCAACAGTACCCGCTGCTGGTACAGAGTGGAACTGAGGTTTTTCATTACTGGAAGGTGTTCTGAAGTATCATAAGTGCAACCGGATTCTTCCCATGGCAAACAGCCGAAGTCATGTGTCCAGAAATGCACTGTTTATTCAGATGTATTTATGTTTATCCTTGTGACAGAGCTGGCTGATTTTCTGCTAATTTATGTGCAGAGCGAGTAAAATTTTACAAAAACAATTTTAAAAACTGCTTAAACACAAGAGAACCAGTCTCCTACCTCTAGCACACAAAATGGCTTCCAGCATTCTGAACCCCCTCTGTGTGGCCTCACACCTGTATATAGCATCCATCTAATTAAGCAGGTGTAACCAATTAACTGGGTCTCAAAGACATGACAATTAACCATTAGACAAACATATAACCTGTTTCAATTGTAACTGATTGAAAGCACTTATTTTATGAGATGAAATGTAGACAATGAGGATCCTCAGTTAAACAATTAAACATTTAACATTTAGTCTGTTAGGGGTTAGGTGAAGGACTGCTCCTTCACATTTCCTTCCCCCTCTCCCAGTCTCACGCCAGTGAGACGGCCAGTGCTGTGGCTCAGAGTCCATAATGTCCATACACTGTAGGCCTTGGCACCTCCATTGTGGTCCCTCCTGACAGGACCTCCAGACAGCAGGTAACTTCCTACCAGCTCTGCAGACAACCACTCCCCCCCTTTCCATCCTGGGCAATGTAGCTCTCCCCGTCGGCTCTATCCAGCCTTCTCTGGGGCTCCCAAGCTACCCCCACCAAGGGCTATAGGGTGGTCTCTCGCTGGTCCCTGGCCGTTCCCCTTCCGGTCTCCCGAACTGCTCCCCTTCTGCTGCCCCTGCACCAGCTCTCCCTCCTGGCCTCGCCAGTCCCCTAGGGCTACCCGAGCTATGCCCCAAACCGGGCCCCACAGGTCAGCAGCCACCAGAACAGTTCCTCTCAGTCCTCTTCCGACCCCCAATGGCTACCTTGCCTTGTCTTGTCTTGTCTTCTGGTTCACTTTCTCCCTTCTGCTTTCTCTCATCACAAATCAAAACTGTGGGTCACTCCTTGTAGCAGGCAGTACTATCCCACCTCTAACACCAAATATGACAGAGCTGGCCGATGCTCTGCACATAAATTAGCAGAAAGAGTAAAATTTTACAAAAACAATAATTTATTTTAAAAACTGCTTACAAACACAAGAGAACCAGTCTCCTACCGCTAGCACACAAAATGGCTTCCAGCATTCTGAACCCCCTCTGTGTGGCCTCACACCTGTATATAGCATCCATCTAATTAAGCAGGTGTAACCAATTAACTGGGTCTCAAAGACATGACAATTAACCATTAGACAAACATATAACCTGTTTCAATTGTAACTGATTGAAAGCACTTATTTTATGAGATGAAATGTAGACAATGAGGATCCTCAGTTAAACAATTAAACATTTAGGGGTTAGGTGAAGGACTGCTCCTTCACAATCCTTCTAAAAATAATTAATTTTAATCCTTTCACCTTTGCTTGCCAATGATTTGCACAATGAATATATGTAGGTTCTTATTCAAATTACATTTACATTTATTCATTTGGCAGACGCTTATTCAAATATTACAATATGAAAATATCGAGAATACAAACAAGTCATCTGATGAAGGTTTGCGACTGCTTTCCTAGTAACAAGCATATCCAACCGTATTAGCAGAGAAATTTGTTTTGATTAATACTTCATACATCAGTTTGTAAAAAAAAAAACATATTACACTGTACTCTATACTGTAACTGTTTCACAATAAAGTATTACTTAAAAGCAAGCAGTAAGCAGAGAGTCATCTTTATGCTCTTTCATTTTGCTTTCCCACACAGACTATAAATACATTGCAATTCATTTTCAAAATACATTAGAACAAACTGTATGTTTACATTTTTTACAATTGGCCTTGAAATATAGATTAACTCTGAACATGCACCATAGTGCATTTTCCAGAGGGAATCTGGAAAATAGAAAGCCTAGCGCCACTTGGAAATTATTCCTTAACTCTGAGAAAAGGCAGTCTAGAAAACAGTGGAGATCTTCACAGTGGAGTTTGAGTGTAGAGGGCGTGTGTGGTGGGCAGGGCATGGCACGGGGGCCTCAGGCAGGCCATGGGTGGGGGGACATTTGCAGTAAACATTAAAGAGCTAAAAGACACTTTTTAAACTCAAAACCAAGCTGTGATAAGTGGAACAGAATGAGTGTGAGTGTAGAGGGTGTGTGTGGTGGGCAGGGCATGGCACGGGGGCCTCAGGCAGGCCATGGGTGGGGGTGGGGTGGACATTTGCAGTAAAGTGCTTCTGTCATTGGTGCAGCCGGCGCAGATGGCTGCCAGGCTGGTGCGGCATGAGTTGCCTGGTTAATGACACTAGCACGCGATTCCTCCATTGCGATCCAGAGAGTCTACCTCTTAAAATGAAACTACAGCTAAATCCGCTTCACCAAGAACGTGGATTAAAAGATACCCACCCGGTCAATGGGCCACAAAGTAATATTACGCAGTACCATTAAAACGTTGACAAAAATGTAGCTCGGGACTCAAACTGTGTGATTACAGAGTCCAAGGTACAAGACTGTGTTTCGATGACATTGTTTTAAAGGTTAAATGTGACACGTTTCATCGTTAAAAGCGTCGACAGGAATCTGCTCCACTTTGCATTTGCCTCCGATGGAATTTTATTGGCTAAACCTGCACGTTCCCTTTAAATATGCGTCGTCCTCGCGCTGTATGTGTAGTACGGGTCTGACGCTCCTGCTCGTGCTCGTCGCTCTCATGGCGCTGTGGTCTCACCGATGCGCACGGACGGAGGACGGCTGCTGGCGGAGAGCACAGTGTATAAAGGAAAATCAAGCACGCACTTTTACAGTTTGCTCGCTGCTGATCCAACCGCGCCGCTGAGGAAGAAGCGATGCTGTCATCAGCTTCCACGCCTGAGTAACCGCGCGAGCGTCACCGCTCAGCAAGGCGACGGAGACATTTCGGGGATGGATTTGCACATAGCCCTGCACCTCTCAAAGCACGCCGAATGGAGTCTTCATTAAAAGCACGTTAGAATAAATGGCCAGCTAGCCTACTGAATCTTTTGATCGTAATTATTTCTAAGGAGCATTATGAATCCACCAGACATGGTCATATGACCAAATGTAGCAATCGTTAGGGCTATTAGTTCTATTAAACAACGTTCTGCTCCGACCTCGACATTCGAATTGACTAACAGAACGGGCTACAACCTAGATATGGAGGTTGCTTCATAGCTGATTAGCTAGCAAACAAACATTCGCTGGGGCCACGCAAGCAGCGACGGGATCAGAGTATGGCATTTTGACAGGGGTTCGCGGAGAATGCAGGTGCGCTGGAGCTGCGAGGAGGAGCAGTGAGATGTAGATTGAGCAGCCAGCCAACCCGCTGAAGCCAGAGTGCAGCTAGCGGCTGTGAGCGCAGCAGAAACCTTCTCTTCTTGCTGAAACTTGTTTGCGTGAATCATGTCATCGCGGAACGGGCTCGGACGCTGCGATACCTTCCGATGAAATGGACGTGACGATGTTAGAGGGCGTCGGATGGACGCTTCTGGTGATCCTGTTCTTGCTCTCTCTGCTGACTGTGCTCGGATGGCTCGTGCAGTACAGTTTCGGGTTTCGGAATGCGGGTAAAACCCCGTGGGTGCGGGTCCTGGCGCGAGGCGCGTGGAGCCCCCTGCTGAAGCTGCAGTTCGGACGGGGTGGCAGAGCCGCGAGCTCCGGGGCGGGACTGCAGGGGTTACTGTCCACTCTCATCTCTTTCAGATCCTTCAGGGAGAACTGTCAGCGGGCATGGGTTCGAGCCCTGAACGAGCAAGCATGCCGACATGGGGTGAGTTTGACCAGGTGAACTTCTGCTGTAGATTATCACTAGGTCTTTTAGCTGAGGTTATCTGTATATGCTCAGTGGAACCGCTTAACTGATTCGGTAAAGAGGGATATATGCGTAACGGAAATGCCCGAGGTAATGGTAATAGCGAGGTGTTCCTTCGGTTACATACACCCGACTTTTGACGCTTCATGAAGCATCCAAATTGGTTGTTGAAAGGATAGTAACAGAAAGGGTGCCATCCCTTTTGTAGTGCTTCCCATCGCTTCTCGGGGCGCTGTTTGGAGAGGGGAGACACCGTGCTTCCACCGCGTAGTTTACAGACAGCATTTGCTCGCAGCTGAGCGGTGCTGTAATTGCTCAGCACGCGAAATGAACCGCGCCAGTGTGTTACGAAGCGGGAGGTTAAACTCCGTATCAGAGTCAGGACAGTAGGTAAGTATTGCATCCATACCATCGCAACCCTGACAGCACAGTGTCATAATGAGTTAGTTCAGAGAGAAGGATGGTCTCCCAGCTCTGACCAGCTGCACTTTGACTCTGTGGGTGAGCGAGTACCACACTGCTGCACGCAAGCTAAACACATACGGGAATCTGTCTTAGAAACGGTAGATTTAAATCAGTTTCTCCAAAGTGGGTAAAGAAAGTAGTATCGGTGTTTCCAACAATCTTGCACGAAGAGCGACTCATATTCATGCAGGAGGGGTCAGACCCGAGCAGTGCAGTCTGGAGTGTGTATCACTGGTCCTTTCCTTAAGCTCCTCGCCTTTGCCCTCACCCGCGTTTTGCATCCTGGTTGATTTACTGATTTACAATGTATATGAGCATGGAAATCCATGTCCTATATTTCAGCTGTGCAACCTGCAGATTATAATTGCCATGTATGCATTGTTTGTGTGTGTGTGTGCGTGTGTGCGTGCGTGCGTGCGTGTGTGTGTCGTGAAAATGTAGTTACAAAGAATTCTATTATATGGAAGAAACAGATTGATCTGAGATCACACAGACAGCAGTGGTGTGCATATTTAACTTTGTGGTGGGTTAGAAGTCAGACCCTCGCACACCTGGGGGTTCCCTCTCACTGCGTAAGTGAAGCCAGCTTCTGAACTCGTCCACTGTGATGTTCCCACAGCTCTTTTCTTCTCTCACAAACATCGGGTGCGTCTCCTATTAAACCCCAGAAATGACACTCTTCCATTGGATTTGGAAACACCATCAGTGTGTGAGAGACAGAGAGAGCTGGTGGGTGCAGGCATTCAGACGGAGGCACTTAAAAGAGGAGGTGTGGGAGTGTGAGTATTTTCAAAGGAGGTGTGGGAGTTTGAGTAGTGAGACTAGGCCTAGTCCTTATATAACTGTACTAAAGGTGCTTACACACAGGGAACAAGAGAGCAGTGTTCACTGAGGGAGAGCTACATCACTGCATTTCTCTACACTTTAACCATGTGAAGCTGTCTTTTATCTAGTCGTATTTTACTCATAATATATGAAGAATGAAATACTTTGTGCATGGTTTTAACCCGTCCAAAGCCAATCAGTGACAATTGTAATAAAACAGTACAGGGAGTTAGTTTGCTGCTTTGTCATGGTGAGAAGTGCTAGTATGTTATTCATGCTAATTATTTTTCATTTGATACAACTCCTGATAATTTTACTAATGATTTTGTGTTTGCTGTAAACAGTTGATATACAGCAATAACAAGCAAGTCATTGAATGTGTGCAGCATAGCTAGCTTGCTGGGCCAGGATCAGATAAGTATCCACTTATGATGCAAAGTAGCATGCAAGCTAGCCAGCCAGAGCAGGTTTGTGATTTAACAACCTTTGCAGCCACGTGCATCCCGGATTCTGCCTGGACCTTTCCCTGAGGGAGACTGAGTGTGTGCAGCTGCTCATTGTGCTTTTTGAGTAGCAGGTGGACTTTGATCCGCACTGAGGTGGATCGATCCTTCTTCTGTCCTGGCAGTGTGAACACTTCCATCCTGCATGAAACCAGGAAGCAGCAGTGCCACACCCACCAATCCAGAAACACACATGCATGAGACCATCCCGGGCTTGGGTTCCCCGGCTGCTTACCTGAGAGCTCATATTTTCAAACAAGAGTTTCTGCTCCAGGTTCCATTCCTGGAAACGAAATTACATTACCTTACATTATTGTCATTTAGCAGAAGCTCTGATCCTGAATAACTTATGTAGGTTACAACTTTATCCATTTACACAGCTGGATATTTACTGTGGCAACTGGGGGTTAAGTACCTTTCCCAAGGGTACAACAGCAATGTCCCATCAGGGAATCGAACCAGCAACTTTTTTGTTCTCAGTCCTATTCCTTACCACTACACCAGACTGCTGCCCAAGAGTCCATGTAATTGGCTAGTCTTGCCATCTTTTGCAGATACTTGCTGCCTGCAAAGGTGACAGGTAACGTTGCTGAGATATTCAGGTTTTTCCTTTAGCACTTGCTGCCAAATGGCTTAGTGCCGTTATTCACAGACGCAGCATGTATATGTGCAGCCTCTGTATAACAGCAGCAGCTGCAAACAAACAGGGAATTCTCAATTTGATAAGTAACATATGGTGCTAAATAATTAGGCTATGCGTGGCATATGTGCACATATTTTTGCATGTTTTTATGAATTTGGAGGATTTGGAAATTATTATTAAAAACTAATCATTCATATTTTAGTCTATGTGATTAGTGAATTAATGTTTGCAAATGATTAAGCTACATATGATTATTTCTTTTTATGTTTTCAAGAATTGGAAAAATGTATTACCTGATTAATTAATTACCAGGAGTTATTAAGACCCTCACGCCCTGTTAACTTGGAACATTGGTGTTCATTGCCAGGAAGACGCGGTGAAGTTTCAGACATTGTCTAACCTGACTTGCCTTTCTGGTTTCCACACTGCATTGTTTGGGGGTGATTGGTAGCTCTGTCTGTACACAAACAACAAAAGACTTACTTACTTGGTGTGGAATGATCTGATTTGAGTGTTGAGGTGAGTGTGTGTGTGTGTGTGTGTCTGTGTGTGTGTTAAACAGTGTGATTACTCTCCTGTCCTCGAGTGCCGTCCCCCTGCTATGGTTGGCCGGTTTGTAAAGGTCTGGTGTGTTTGATGTGTGGGCACCAAAGCGGGCGAGTTTGCCCCGTGGGCGCGGAATGAAAGGGCGGCCCCGCCAGCACCCGCTGTGTGTGTGTCAGACAGACGCTGCCCCCCCGGGGAGGGGGTGCAGGACGCTCCGTCCCAGTTCAGACGCCTCCTGCTCTCTGATCCTGGATCAGGTCAATCGCATCCTGCAGGAGCAGCACAGTGCCTGTCTCCCCGTGCCGCCCTCCTCTCTGTCACTCTGAAAGCCGCTTTCATGTCTGTCGTTCTCTGCTCTTCCTGACCTCTCGCCTGGGCAGATGAATGTGGCTAGTGGCTGTGCGGCAGTAATGTGCAAAGCTGTGTTTCAGCAGCGCTTCTCTGCTGAGACTGAGACGGCTCTTCTCGCTGGTGCCAGCTGCATTTGATATATCCTGCTATGTCTGCCTCAGATGTAACTGCCTAAATTCATCTGCTAAACAAACAAGTTTAGGTTGTGATTACATATATTTACAGCTAATAATAGCCACTTTATGTAGGTAGTTATAATAATTACCAATATATTTAATTAGGTATGACTATTTTAGTTGTTCATTTTATGAAAATTCAGCAACCTAAAGACATAATTCAGGTTGGCAGGGGTTGAGAACATCATGTACGTTGTTGCTTGGAACAGCACAGCCTTTATATGTATCAGAAAAGAAGAGAGCTCTGGAGCCAAAGAAACCCTGAGGAGAGGTGTCCTGTGCTGTTCTTGCATTTGTGTCATATTTTAATCTAGTTATTCAACACTGCTGTTACACACGTGGGCTGCTTTCGGGTACATGCTGCTTCATAATCCTTGAAAATTAAAAAAGTGTCTTTTCTCTGAAACAAACTCTCTGCTAAACCACAGTGTCCTTATGACACATTTAAACAGCTGGGTTCTGCTCTTGGGTTTAACTGAAGCATCAGATCTGGCCACTATTATTTCATAGTGAATGGGCTTCTCTCTTTGTGTGGCAATGCTCCACCTGATGGTGTCAGATAGTTTAACCATCTGTTTTATTCTGTCTCCATGTTGATAGTATTGTAATATTTGTACTTCATTTAGTTTGTCTTTTGATTGTGTTTTGACATCAAATGAAAAAAAAACCCATCGTACTGCAGAAACACACAACAGCAGATTTCTGTTGTGGAGTTTCTCACTTTTAAATCAACTGCAACTGTGTGTGTAACTTCTTCACCTGCATGTCCCCCTTCTCTGTGTGTAGCTTTATACTGGCTGTAGGGTTCCTCTGGGTGGATGTTTGTTTCTGAGGATGATCTTCTTTACGCTCCCTGTGTCACACAGCTGAGCATGTCTGTCCCACACCCGATGGCCACCCCAGCACCAGCCTCTCACACACCTCACCTTTCAGTGTTTATAATTATCCTATGCCTGGATTTCACTAAGACTGAAGCTGTTTCAGTTACTCCACACCTCATTGCCTCTATAAGACACAAAGCTATAGAACTCTCAGGAATACAGTCAAGAACTCACACACAGCTACTGAACACACATCCAAAACTCACACACAGCCACTGAACACACATCCAGAACTCATACACAGCTACTGAACACTCAGCTGAGCACTAAATGATGCACATCACTCATGCCAGCATACATAATTAGATTCATATCATTTCATAAGTCAGAGCATGTCACTCTTCTGGTTACATTTCACAGACTGCCCTCAAGCTATTGTCTTACTGCATTAAACTTTTCCTCCATAACATGGTTTGGGCCGCCTGAGCAGAGTGTGTGAATATAACCCTAATATGCGATTTTGCTTACAGCTGAAGCTTCCGCTGTAATGCAGGGCAGCTCCAGCCATGTGCCTGTAAAGCTCAGAGGATGAGGGGGGCTCTTTCGAGCGCATGTGCGCGGGTGTTTCTCCCTCTCAGGCAGAGGCAGCTGCAGGGTTTGTCCTGCGCTCAGAGGGGAGCGCAGCCACCGCCTTCCTGTAGCGGTCAGGTGGCCCCGCCCCGCGGGGGACTGTGCTGCTCAGGAGTGCTTACGCCTGCATGTGCAAGGTGCTCTTTTCGCTGCTCCCCGTTTGGGCGAAATGCTGCAGAGGGGCACCCTCTCTCACCCGCTCCCGCCTGCAGCACAGTGCATATTTCAGGCTGCTTCAGCTGTCGGAGCTGCAGTGTGCAGAGCTGACAAACACACTGTGACAGCGTCCACGTCAGCCTCCTGCACCGGCCCCAACAGCCCCACACACACTCACACACACACACACACACACACACTCACGCACACACACACACACACACTCACTCACACACTCACACACACTCACTCACACACACACACACACTCACTCACACTCACACACACTCACTCACACACACACTCACACACTCACACACACTCACTCACACTCACTCACACACACACACCACACACACACACACACACACACACTCACACACACACACACACACACACACACACACAGACACACACACTCACTCACACACACACGCATACACAGACATGCACACTCACTCACACTCACACTCACACTCACTCACACACACACACACACACACACACGCACGCACACATGCACGCACACACACTCACACACGCACACACACACAGCTGCATGCCAAGGCCATCCTGCAGGAACTGCAATGTGAAAATGCACAAAAATACTGAATAGTTATATAATAGTTAATGCTAACAAGCCAGTGCACAAACTCTTTTGCCATTTTGAATTGTGAGGTGCTGCATTTCCTGGTTGGATGCCAAGGTAAAGCAGTGGTTTCTGGGGAATGTAGTACATCAGTGTACACTGCTGGGGTGTAACAGATGTGCATGTCCATGTGGAACTCATAGGTAGTTTTCCCTATGGTGTTGTGAGTTACAGACTACAATAGGAAGAATCACAGTGTGATTAATACAGTATTGTGAGGTAGTGGAGCCTGACACACAGGAACAGGTATAGACAGATATAGAGGGAAAACCTCAGGTCTGCTTTTACTTTGCAGGCTCTTCTGATTTTGTACTAATGTGGATGTATTCATATGTATGAAGCTGTTGTGAGTGCCTGTGTAAGACACCTGTGCTGAATGAAAGGCATGATGTGCACAGGAAGTCTGATGCTCCTCCCTCTTTCAGAGCTCCATACAGATCGCTTTCGAGAGTGGGCTACAGCTTCCCCCCTCTGCCTCCATAAACCACGTGACCTGCATGGACCAATCAGCACACACCATGGTGAGCAGGTGTGGAGAAGGAGCTTCTGTTGACCACTGCTGTTGAGTCTGTTGGTTCAGTCTGATGCCTGCTTCCTGTCTGCCCTCCTCTGTCTGCTCCAGGTGTTGCAGTGTACCTGTACAGTCGACACAGTAACATTTCCAGTTACTGTTACCCAGCAGTCACATGCGACTGTTTCCATGGATACCTACCATGTCACCACGGCTCCAGTGCAGGTTCAGGTAAGGCCAGTGGAGAGCAACCTGAAAATGACTGGTTCAGTCCTTAGGAAGTCAAAAGGTCTTTGGTGGAAAATCTGCCCATTTTTGGAATGAAGCTTTCAGTGTACTCTGATGCCCATCAGGGAGCATTCCTATTGGCTAACTGAAGCACTCAGTCCTCGGCCTAGACTCACTCTGTGCCTGTTATATGTGCACTCCTTAGTTCATCTTTAAAGTATGAATTTTTCTTGTGGTTCCTAAGAATGCATGCCCCTGGGCTACAGGCAGCATCTTTAAAGAGTTTAGAGTTTGTGTAACTACAGAGAGGCAGACGGCACCTTTAAGTGCTCTCTCCCTCCTCTGCCCCTGCCCGGCCCAGCTGGAGGTGTGTCTGGAGGAGGTGGAGGAAGAGGGACTTCTGGTGTCCTGGTCCTTTTCCCAGCAGCCTTTGCTGTCTCTGAGTGTGTCCCCCCGCAGACTCCAGCAAGAGGTGAGAGACAGAATGATCTCAGACCAGTCTTCTGGTTTGGGCAGAGTGTGAAAGGTCTCTGGCTGTCTGGTGTGCTGTTGGAGCTTGAGAGAGTTTGGGTCCTGGACAGGCGTGGGTGTCAGTAGCATCTCAGTGGAGTGAAAGAATATGTCCTCTTGCCGTGTTTGAATGATGTGGTACCAGAGAGATTGATGAAATGTTAGTGTGGTGTGTTTTGTGCAGACAGGTGAATGCAGGTGTTAGAGTGGTGTGTTTTCCCCCAGGGGGACGGTGAGAAGGTGGATCTGAACATCGTGGGGGAGCTGGTGAAGGACGCCATCGTCAGCACCCAGCCGGCCATGTTTGTGAACCTGAAGTCCTGTGTGCCAGCCCCATCAGTGAGTGGATGGACTCCCCCCAACCCTGCCTCCACACCTTTACCTGTGTGCTGACTCACCTTCCGGTCCACCACAGGCACCTACAGAGAGGCAGAATCGGGGTGCAGACGCCCCTTCGCTGGGAACACTGCTGCAAAGGATGCTGGTCCGCCAGCTCAGGGTGACAGGCCTCTCTGCGGGTGAGTCCGGCTGATCTGGGCGCATTCCTGTGCCTCTCTCTGGATCTCTCTGAGGCTGGTTTCCTATCAGAGCTCCTGCACCTCAGGAGACTAACACAGCTACAGCCACCTTCCACACACTGTGTACCAACCACCTGCAGAGCCGGAACTGGACTAATGCAAGCCATGTCTGCAAGAAACACACAGTGGCCAAAGGAGAAAGCTTGTGGGGTCATCTGAAGTCCAAAGCTCAGTGCGCTCTGCCATTGGTCACTGGGTCAGAGGTCAGATGGCAGTTTTGCCACCTGTCAGAACCAAGCAATGGAGTTTGCACTAAGTGTGGCTAATAAGAGTGTGGCATTTTACCAGCACTGGCCTTAGATGGTCATGTCCTCTGGGTCATGCTGTGTGTGCTTGTCACACAGATGTATTGTAGAAGCGTCATGCATAGGAGCACAGTGCAGAGTGTTACTGCATGAAAGAGCTGCCCGGCATGCAGGTATCTGTGGTCAGAGGGTCACAGGGCACAGTGCAGTGACTGTGTGTGTCCACAGGGGGGCAGTCAGCAGGGACGGAGCTGTGCTGCAGCCTGGGTTTGGACCTCCCCGCCCAGGAGAAGAGGACTGGTTTCCTGCCTTCCCCTTTAAGAGCAGGGGTGGATCTGGAGTGGGACGAGGACTTCACCCTGTAAGGCCTGGCTGACACCTGCCTGCTTCAGTGATGCGCACTGATAGCCTGTGCTTTGCATTACATTACAATCACACTGCTGTTCCTGGCCACCACACCACACTGCTGCTCCTTTCCGCTACACCACACTGCTGCTCCTTACCGCTACACTGCACTGCTGCTCCTTACCGCTACACCACACTGCTGCTCCTTACCGCTACACCACACTGCTGCTCCTTTCCGCTACACCACACTGCTGCTCCTTACCGCTACACTGCACTGCTGCTCCTTACCGCTACACCACACTGCTGCTCCTTACTGCTACACCATACTGCTGCCCTGCTCCTTACCGCTACACCACACTGCTGCTCCTTACCGCTACACCACACTGCTGCTCTCTGTATTAGTGGTATACCTGTGCTGCTATGCTGTAGTCTGCGCCATACTGCTGGTTAGCAGCTCTGTGGGTCCATCTCACTAAATGGTTTTTGGGTTTGCAGGGATCTGGACAAAGACACCAAGGAGCTGAGAGTCCGACTGGTGGAGAGGAACATGAAGGAGGAAAGTAAGGCTTTCAGTCAGGAGAACAGAAGTTGTTTGGAGGAAGAACAATAATGCACAATAATTTGAGTTCTTCCTCTGTCATTCAGAATTCTTCTCACAATGAGTCAAATGTCATTAAGAAAACTTGGTGTGTATCATCCTCTATACTGTATCTTCAATAAGTTTTCATTTTTTTGGCTGGTAGAGTTCCTACCTGGCAGCGCCTCTGTAGTCTTGGACGTCCCTCACAGAACTCCTATCGGACGACAAGTTCTGCCAATCAGTGCTGGACCAGGCCTGCCATCAACTGGCACTGTCACCCTTGAGGTGAGTGACTGAAGATACCCTGCAGGGCAGAGGCTACACCGTCACACACACTACAGACATTGATTATACACTCATATACACTCCAGATATAGATTATACATTCATATACACTTGGCAAATTTACGACAGTTTCAGAACTAACACCCCCTCCCTCTGTAGCTGCTGTTCCTGGATCCAGGTGACCCCTACAGGTGTCGGGGTGTCCCTGTGCCACAGGTGTGCCTGGAGCCCGCTGGAGGGGTGGAGATGGACTGCACCCCTACGCCTGACTGCAGCCCAGTCAGCTCCACGCCCCCCCCTCAGCCGTCACCCACCCTGGTCAGCAGGCAGGGTGAGAGGCAGTGGGGAAACTCCCCTCAGATTACGGCTCTCCTGAATACAGCAATTTTCAGACAGGCTGGATATTGACAGAATAAATATGCCAGCAGGAAGGCAGGGAGCTGCACGACTGATAAAATTTTGTACTGTGAATTTTATTGGACAGTGGCAAACCCTGCTGTGACGCCATTGGTCGGTTCCCTGGTGAAACAATGTGTTCCTCAACAGGTTCCACATCCTGTTCTCCTTACAAAGTGCAGGAAGCAGGAAGAAGGGCATTGGCTCCGGATGGTCTCCACAGCAACAGCAGCTCCCCCACCTCCTGTGAGTTGAGAGCTGCGCTCTGATTGGTCTGGCTAGGGGGGCATGGCAGCATGGAGTGACGCTGTCTCTGTGTGTCCGCAGTGCAGAGCCATTTCTCCAACGGCCTGGACCCCGTGGGCGCGTCCCAACCCGGCAGGACACCCACCAAGAGGAGCACGCTCAGAATCACTATGGGGTCAAAGGTCAGATTCACAATACCCGGAACTGTCACATGATCACTGCTACAGAGCAATCAGCACTGCCGTCAGCTGTGTTTATGAATTAGGGTTTACTCTTATGACACATATGCAGGGGACACGCTCTCTGCAGCTATGTGTGTGTGCGTGCGTGCGTGCGTGCGTGAGAGACGCTCTCTGCATGAAGGCTTCCTGTGTGTCCCGCTGTCACTCAGGGCCCCATCGCTGCCTCCGCATGCTGTGCTGCGTCTGGGGATGCTGTCCTCCAGGGGGCGCTCTCCCCGGGAGCCGGTAACTGCGAGAACTCCATCTCCCAGGGGGCTGTGCGGCAGGAAGGGGCAGAGGCGACGCGCTCCACAGAGGACGTGGGGTCGGAGACGGGCTCCACGGGGGCACTGGAGACCCGCAGCCTGAAGGAGCATAAAGGTGCTTTCCCTGTCTAACCCGCTTACCGAAACACAGCCCCCTCACCTCACAACTGCGATTACAGACAGCGCCTCTCCAGCAACCTCTTTCAACAGCTGAATCTTTTAAAGTCTTTGTTTCTTAGCAATTCATGAAAATGTCAAATGTGGTGAACACATCTTAACCAGGGATGTAGTTCTTCATGGAGTAACACATAGAAATCATTTCAGCTGTATTCTGTTCATTGGTTGTTTATTTATTTTTTATGGGGTGACTCTTTGGGTTGACTGCGTCTCTTGCCGTTGCAGTGGGGTTCCGGTTCCGCAGGAAGCCGCAGCAGAAGGACGCTGCGCTCAGCCGCTCCCATGAGGATGTGTCCCAGCTGGGCGAGGGTTCCGTCGCAAGGAAGAAGTCTGGAAGCTTCTCCCGCCGCCTCATCAAGCGTTTCTCCTTCCGCTCACGCTCCAAGAGCAAGTCCGGCGCTAGTGCTAATGCCAGCAGTAATGCTAACACAGCTGCGGACTGAGAAACCTGCACTGAAACCCGCGCCTCAGAGCAGCAACATCAGAGCAGCGCTAACCCTAACCCTGAGAAACAGCGCAGCCCTGACAAACAGCGCAGCCAGAGCGGGGTAGTATTAATGGAAATTCATCAAATCTTTTTGGTAATGGCGTATGTGTACCCCTACATCCAGGAGTCCTGCGGTAAAAGTGAGAGGGACATTTATTGAATCTAGTGCCATTGACACCTGAGGGATGTTTGATTGACAGAGATCAGTAAAGTGCTTTCTTTCATCTGAACATGGTCCTCAGGCCGCTGTTGAATGTTGCTCAGGGAATGAGGAAGATATGAACCTTACGCAGCATATCATAATGTACAGCGGTGATACCATGCAACTTTCTGTTTGAATTATTTATCAATTATTTTGTTATTTATTGATATAATTATTCATGAGTTGGATTTTGTGGATTTGTGGAGTATTGTGTTATTAATTGCGACTGGGTGGGGGGGTTCTAAAATACAACAAATACAGTTCATGATGGGGTAACCTGCTGTATAAACTGCTGTGTCACAAAGGGAGGGCGTGGGCTGTGGTTTGGTGACAGTGGGTGTGGTCACTGGATGAGCATAAACAGAAGCACCTTTTATTTGTAGACTGCACTTTGAGCGCCTGCGACTGTTCATAGCACAGGAATAGCAGAGGAATAGCACATGCTCGTATCGCTCACTGACATCCAGGTTTTCATTATTTGCTCTCAGGTGCACAACTGCATTTCACATTTTCCTCTCAAAATATCACACGGATTATGGGTAAAACTTTAAGGAGTGCACATTTTGATATTCCTCAGATTTACTGTATATGTTTCACAGCTTTGAAAATATACTGAATAATGAATCTAATAACTCTGCTGCCTTGTTGTTCATAATACCACTGTGTTCTTTATTCTTTTATGGAAAAAAAAAAACAAACAAACAGCATGCTACTTCAGATTAAATTATTAATCTATTTGTGTACTGGTTCTAAACTACATTATTTAATTCATTAATTAATTCATTTTGTTAGAAAGGGACAAGACCTACATGTATACACATTTTGCTTAATTTAATGGGCATTCACAGAATGTCTTATGTTAACAGATAAATGCACAGCAGAACAGTGTCATATCCACCATTCAAATCACTTCTGTAATGAGCTGCTGTGGGCATTTTCATCATAATTTCATGTGAAAATTCTATTTCCGCTAAATTACTCTCATTTAATTAGACAAAACACTGTAAACGGGACAATAATTACAGCCAAGTACGGGATACGTCATGAGTTTTCCACAAAGCCATTCAGGTATCCTGTGCAGACAGATCAACAAAATGAATGAACTAAGAATGTTGATTATATTAATTTTATATTTATATTAACAGTGAATGTCATTAATCATGGTTCATGCCATAAGAGCACCATCTGACTTCTCTCTCATATTCAGATGTATTCACATGCATCTGAGCCCCTGCTGGAAACACATGCAATACTGAGCTTATAATAATGCCTCTGAATGACAGCAGGACAGCTGCTGGAACTACTGCTCTCCTCTGTTTACAGAGCTCTGTATGTCAGCTGCAGCAGAGACACATTCATATATTTACAGTACAATTCAGACTGCAGGAAGATGACCAAAAGTGGTTGTGATTAAAATGAATATATGCCAGGTTAATAACAATTGTACTATTTTTGGTAACTGCTATTGGTAACTGCTATACAAGTAATTTTCTTATGAGTTGACTGACACTGTGACATCTTACATCAGTTTTTGTGAAGACATGTATGTGCCAACCAAGACCTTCTGCACATACAACAATAACAAGCCATGGTTTACAGCCAGACTAAGACAACTCTGTCTGGCCAAGGAGGATGCCTACAGAAGTGGGGATAGATCCCTGTACAAGCAGGCCAGAAACTTACTGACAAAGGAGATCAGAGTGGCTAAAAGAAGCTACACTGAAAAGCTGAAAAACAGGTTTTCAGCCAACGATCCTGCATCAGTGTGGAGAGGCCTGCAAGAAATCACAAACTACAGAAGACCATCCCCCCTTGCGGAGACAAACAAAGACCTGGCTGACGACCTGAATATCTTCTACTGCAGGTTTGAGAGGGACAAATTTACACCCCTCACCCACTCCAGCCCAACGACAATAGCCCCCATCACACCTCTGGTAATCCCCCCTACCCTTCTCCCTGATACGCAGGCTGCACTCCCCTCCTGTCTTAAGGCCTGTGCTGACCAACTGGCTCCAATCTTCACACAGATCTTCAACAGATCCCTGGAGCTGTGAATGAATCCGTCCTGTGCACATCCATCACGGTCTGGTTCGGAGTAGCCACAAATCAGGACAGGAACAGACTGCAGCGAACAGTAAGGACAGCAGAAAAAAATCACTGGTGCACCCCTGCCCACCCTCTAGGACTTGTACTCTTCAAGAACCAGGAAACAGGCAGGGAAAATCATTACAGATTCCTCACACCCTGGACACAACCTTTTTCAACTCCTCCCCTCTGGCAGGCGCTACAGAACCCTGTACACCAAAATGACCAGACACAGAAGCAGTTTCTTTCTTCATACCATCACCCTCGTAAATAGCTGAGCAGTATCATCTGCTAGGCCATTATTTTTCCTTGCACCACACTTGCACTTTATGTATATTTTTTGTCTTTTATATTATCTGTACATTGCTTGTATATTGTGTATTTTGTCTGTAAATAAGATGTACATTGTCACTGTATATTCTGTATATTGTCTGTACTGCTGAGAGACACCAACGGCCGGAACCAAATTCCTTGTGTGTGCTAACATACTTGGCCAATAAATCCGATTCTGATTCTGGATTCTGATTATCCTCCTGTATACATTACAGAAACAACAGCTTGTTTTCAGTGATTCAAAGTAAAAAGTGCAAGCATTCATCAAAACCAGTCTTAAACTTTGTTGGACTCCAAGTGTCTCCAAACTCTATGGAGATACTTGAAATATTCTGTTCATTTTTTAATCTGTATTAATCTTGGGTTTGGAGTCTGTTTGCTGCTGGATGCCTCCTGTGTCTGTGGTGTGTAGCTCCTCTCGCCTCAGTGACCTACATCTGTGCTTTTTAAACCACATACGATAAAATTACAGGCCTCCTACATGTTATCATGACTTCTGTCATTGTAATGAGGATAGATTGTTTGAAATCATCCTGATACTGCTATATCCCAGTGCCACGTGTTAATTTGATTTTTTTCCCGTTTTTAAACGTCCTTTGTGTCGCTTTATTCGCGTCCGCTGTGGCGCTGCAGCGCTTCTGGGTCGAAATTTAGGTGTTTTTATTCATCTCGTTCAGCCCGTTATATACATTTTAGCCGTTGCTGTTTTATTGCTCGAGTTTCAGAGATTTGTTGACTTCAGCGACATCAAGGTGAGCAGATATTCACAATCACACGGGATTCTCCCTTTACAAACACTGCCAGCGCCTGGGCGATCGCGGTGGCGGGGATCGGATGTGGGGGGCTGGTAGGATGGGCCACTGATTGCGCGATGCTGGGGTTTCAGTAACGGGGTGCTGATAGCGGCTTCACCACCAGAGGTTCCCGCTTCAGGAGAACACGCACAACTTCATTTTACAGCTGTCAGCTTTATAGTTTTTGATTATTAGGGAAAGTGTAAAATTGAAAACACATTCATGCAATGCTTTGCATCAATGTTAGGCACAAGCGTCAAAGTCAATGCTGAGTCAAAGAGTAGGTGGATTAAGCATTAACGTGAAGTAGGTGGATTAAGATTAAGGTGGAAAAAATGAAGAGGAGAAGGGAAATAAATTAACCTCCATATTATGGAACATATGTAAATATTAGAATGGCTTTCCTCAATGTGTTGCCGACGTAAAGGCAAGTAATCTTTATAACTATTAAAGAAAAGGGACAGTACAGTGATATCTAGTTTTTAAAACAATACAGTGTATGTTTTTGAATAACGATAAATTAGGCACATTATTATACGTCATACCCAAATAACTTGCCTAAATAATCGTAAGAAAGTTAAAAAAAAACTGCAGATGGCTTCAGATAGCTGTACAAATTTGTTACTAACTAGCCAGCAAACTCATGAGCGTCTTTTCAGGGTAGATGGTTGCTACTGTTACAAACCGTACGTCTCACGGACGCGTAAATTCAGGGACTTTTCTGCTGAGACTCAAATTACCCACAAAAGATGAAGAGCAAAACCTAACAGTTTTAGCCCAATCAAATCAAAGATTCCTGGCTGCCTGTATCCAATAAACGATCGGGTTCAGTACAGACAACTCTAATTGGTGTGAATATTTCACTTATTATGCACAAAGTAAGTAACCAATGGTTTTCAGCATGTCGATCGTCTCCGTCTCTCGAAACCAACCAGATTTGACGTAATCAGCCTCTCGCCGAATAGAAATGAGGGGCGGGATGAAAGGCGTGCCGTTGCTGTGGCCGGAGATGAGTATAAAACGCGCACTTTCTTTCGTAGTTAGTGCGTCTTGAGACGGTAATTGAGATTTTGAATTGCGGAAGGCTTGTTTTTGTATATTTACATCATGTCTGGAAGAGGGAAAACTGGTGGTAAAGCGCGGGCTAAGGCCAAGACTCGCAGCTCCAGAGCCGGCCTGCAGTTCCCTGTTGGCCGTGTGCACAGGCTGTTGCGGAAGGGTAACTATGCGGAGCGGGTGGGTGCGGGGGCTCCCGTGTACCTGGCCGCTGTGCTTGAGTATCTGACCGCTGAGATCCTGGAGTTGGCGGGCAACGCAGCCCGGGACAATAAGAAGACCCGCATCATCCCCCGTCATCTGCAGCTGGCTGTCCGTAACGACGAAGAGCTCAACAAACTTCTTGGTGGCGTGACCATCGCCCAAGGCGGCGTGCTGCCCAACATCCAGGCCGTACTGTTGCCCAAGAAGACCGGCCAGGCCGCGCCGGGCACCGGGAAGGCGGGAAAGAAGTCTTCGCAGTCCCAAGAGTATTAAACGCCATTCCTTTTCTCTAAAACCCAAAGGCCCTTTTAAGGGCCGCCCAAACTGACTGAAAGAGCGATTCTAACCTTTTACCTGGAAGGCTGCTAGTGTAATTGCTTACAATGCAATCTGTGTAATGAGCCACGGCGAGTAGCGCTGCTAACGCTGAATTGCAGTAGGTTTCATGTGAAACTGCACGATGTAAACTTGCACTGATCGGAAACGCGGTCTCCCGCCATCGCCTGTGAACAATAAAGGTGCCGCTTTTTACTGCTGCTTCATGGCTTTGTTCTGTTTTAACAGTGAATATGGTGCGGCATTATTAGCAACTACTGGGGTTTATCCTGTGCCGGTATCCGGTTGCCTGCTGTAGAGTTGCTTGCCTTGCCCGAGATGTGAGGATTGAGATTGAAACCCCACAGGGCGATTCGCCATGTAATTTGAAAATCATCGCGCTGAAACTCAGTACTCAGCCGAGTACTGACTGCATCCTAAACACGCTGAGTTCAACAGGCTATAATCCATCCGCAATGCACTACCCTGACACCTCAGTCACTGATCAGCATTTGCAAAGTGACATTTTTGGTTTGTTGCTAGGTTTGATTTGGAAAGGGGCATTTGCAGGGAGTTTGTGTGTACCATAAATTACACCTCTAGAGATTAATTTTTTTTACATACAACAGAAATCATACATTTAATATGACAACATACAATTAATAGCATGTGATTTTTTTTAGAAAGGGTACCTTTGTTCAATAGGAATTTGTGTGAATGCACTGCAGTTTAACAGGAAACATGATTACATGCTTTTGTAGGTTTAAAAAATTTTGATAAAGAATTGAAATTCATTCTGCCTTTCATTCACTCCTGAGAGCCAAAATATGCCAAGACCACTTGTTCAAATGTGGTGCTTGGCAGTCTTCTCATTTTTGCTAAACAATTGTGTGGTCAAACGACATTGACTATATCAGAAATTACAAAATGCACGAGTTGAATGACCTGGGTCTGACCATATCAAGTTCAAATACAGCAGCACTAATTTTGACTTTTGACCTTTTGGAGATTTAGCCTTCTAACGGCAAGCGGGTTTTAGTCTGCAGGTGTATCCTCTGAGGCGCACAAACAGCGCTGCACCTGTCAGAAAAGAGGTTTTTGCACATCTGTCAACCGTCAAAATGCAGCATGCATGGCAGGAATGACAACATCCCACTCACAGAACGGCAGTGTGTCGCAAACACAAGGCAAAAGATGGGAGTCAGCACGCACATATTAGCCAAACTTTGGAAGAAAAAAATCTCTTTATTCATTTCCACGACACACTTTGACCTCGACATGGATAAAGCGTAACTCAGTAGTTTTATACGAACAATTAAGGCAGACAAGCTAAATGCACAAAATCACATTTTTACATTTAAGGCGTGATGCAAATGTGAATGTTGTTCTCCAGATTATAATATATGCTGCAGTCTCATCAATACATTGAAAAGCTTTTTCTCAAACCTTTTAAACATGGCCCTGTATGAACTGGCCTGGAATCTGTGGCCTCTGTGTTCTTCACAGCAGCTCTGTCTCCCGGGGGCCGATTCCCCATCCCAGCTGGGTGCGGTTTGCTTCCTCCACCCAAGTGTCACGTCTATGTGTAGTTCCTAAAGCTTCTTTCCTCTGCTTTAAAGCCCGTGGAAGTCAAACGTCACTGCCGGCGGACAGCATACTTCCCAGCCAATCACAGCTTACGCCTTGTGGCTCTGCATAACCACTATGCGAAATTTCCCTGATGGATCTAATCATTAACACTTTAAACCCATTGTGGTGCATTGATTATACTGGGGTGGGAGTCAGTTTGCAAAAATGACACCAAACCGGTTTTTGCAG
Source organism: Megalops atlanticus (assembly GCA_019176425.1). Lineage (NCBI taxonomy): Eukaryota > Metazoa > Chordata > Actinopteri > Elopiformes > Megalopidae > Megalops > Megalops atlanticus. Next base: position 39,068,743 of record CM032883.1, on the reverse strand, counting down.
TGCATTACCTTTAGTTACACTTTCACTATTCTCAGTCTTCATTTTACACATAAATTACAGCCACACTTTCCACTGAAAGATGAGCTCACACTCACAGCCCTGAGCCTGAACTGCCTCAGCACCAAAGCCTCACTCTCAGCGACTCTGAATGAACCAGAAACACAAGGTGTGTAAAAGTAAGTAATTCAAGTAAAGACTTCAGTATCCAGTGGTCCTCAGCGGTGTCAGCAGGTCAGGTCAGGTCACGTTCTGCTTGTGCTGCAAGTCTGATTCCCATACAATCATTATTCCTGTCAGTGATTTTAACAGGGATATCAAGGATGGGATGTCAGTAATGTGTGAGTGCAGCAGGGCCTTTCCCCAGGAGAAGAAACAGCCGTATTACTGCTTTGGGAAACACAGAGGTTCTCAGTGCCAGGGGCTGTTCTGTGGGAAATGAACAGACCTCTCCTCCTGCTAATATTGTTTTACATTTTAATATAATGACGGTTGGGCATTAATGTTAAGCATTCGGGAAGAAGCCACAAGCAGGTGAAAATAAGCCCCTGGAGGGGGTGTTTCTGGACACAGGAGGTACAGGTCAAGCAGAGGGGCCTTAATCAAAGGCTCACCGATGCTGGACACACCATGCACTTTCCCTCAGTTTCTGTCATCAACCAGCAGTGCTTAGAACCCTTCAACCTGTAGATTCCTAAACATTCTTTAAAACTCTTGCCAGTGCAGATACCCCGTTAGTTTCTCTGTTAGTTTCCTTAAAGCAGTCGGTCCCGGTGCTGGGTCAGGGTTTTAGCTCGGTCTGAGGGGGCTGGTGGTTTAAAGGGAGCAGGAATTCTGGGGATCAGGCTGGGACGCGCCCATCTTTACAGGTGTGCTCTGCAGGGTGGCTCTGCGTGCCACACCTGTCACAGCTGCAAGAGCGCAGCCTGGGGAGGTGACCGCGTTTGGGTTTCCCGGGTCGGTTTACGGGGCGCTTCCTGACAGACTGAGGCTTAAAGGGAGACAGAAAGGCTGCATTTTATAGGCACAGTGATCCCACAGACACACGGAGGTCAGAGAGAGAGAGAGGTCAGTCAGTGAAGGTCAGGTTAGTGTCAGTGTGTGGAGGAGTCAGGTCCCCTGCTGGAGGATGTCAGTCAGTCGTCAGCCCTGCTCCTCTGGGCTGGGGGAGACCTCCTGCCAGCCGCAGAGGAGGCGCAGGGGAGGCGCAGAGGAGTGCTTAGCGAGCATCGTTGAGCTGCCTGGCCACGGTCAGGATCTCTCTGGCTCCTTTGCTGAGGAGCAGTTTGGCCAGGTCGATGCCCAGCTTCTCGGCGGCATCCTGGGACACCCGCGACACGTTGGTGGCCGTCACCCCCACGCGCTGCACTTTCTCGTCCACTTCCTCTTCCACCTGCCGCCGAGGGGACAGGAAGTCAGTCCCACGCTCTCTGCACTGCGGTGGGGACATTTCTGATCAAAGCCACCGACAGGCAGCCAGATGGGAATAAACTGCACTGAATGCACTGTTACACACCTCACAAAGATGATATCACTGCGTGTGTATGAACCACATCATGTCTCAACCATAAAACACTTTACTCAGTCTGTTCAGGGAGGGAGAAGGGAGGCAGAGAGAGGGAGTGAGAGAGAGAAGGGAAGGACAGAAAGAAAATGAGGGAAGGAGGGAGAGAGAAAAAGGAGGGAGAGGGGGAGAGAGGACCTGATTGTCTTGCTCTATGCTTGTCTGCATGGTCTCCTTCAGGCTCTCTGATCCATCCAAACTGTACACTGCTCCGGTCAGGTAGAGCTAAAAGGACAACAGTGAAACACAAATGACACAAGCAAGATAAATATTGCAATGAAGCCTAGAACAATAACTATTGATCTAATTAATACAAATACTTTAAATCACAGAGCATCGGAGGATTATGAATGGGCTTTAGGAGCAGCACAGGATGTTACCTGGGAGTCCCGCACTTCTGTATGCACAGCAACGGGCACGCTACAGCCTCCTTCCTGAGAGAGAGAGAGAGAGAGAGAGAGAGAGAGAGAGAGTGAAATAGAGACAGGGTTAAAGACAGAACAAGAAAATAAGAAAATAAAATGTGCTTGCCATGAAGCAGAGTACTCAAACAGCCATGACAGGATTTTGAATTTGCCTTTTCTGATTTTCCTCAACCTGATGACTGATTTCTGTCTGAAACACTCCAGAAGAATGTTAAAAACTGAAATCCTAAACTCAATGACACTTTTAGTGAGACATCTACACAGAATTGGCCACTGCAGGTATGAAGGTAGAAAGAGTCACGACTGGTAAACAGCCACAGGCGGATCCCTCTTCTCCGAGGCTCAGTCATGCTGAGGCACCACAGCAGACTCGGCTGAGAGACGATGTGTTTGTGGGAAAGGCAGGGAAACTCACCAGGTGTCGCATGAAGGCTCTCTCTGCTATACAGCGCAGCACGGTGTCAGGGTCGTGCAGGACCGACACCATCTCCAGGATATCCTGGTCTCGAGCCCGCACCTCCACGGCTAGCGCCCCCTACAGCACAGGAGGACCCAACAAACAGTCAACAGACAGACAACTCTCCCGGCAACATGCAGGCAATGCAGGCCAAACCACATCCCAGCATCTCAGACAGGAAACACCCAGAGAGGCAACATGATAAACATCAATTCCAAGTGAGGAATAAAGAGCTGAAACGGGAGCCCACCTGCCCCACAGCGTACATACAGTCATCTGGGCCCAGGATCTGTGGAATGATGGCACACACAGCCGGTTACAGAGCGCTAACACTAACAATCACACAAAATTCAAAACAATCAGTATAATAAAGCAGTAACTGAAAGGCAGACAACACTGCTGAATGAGTGGATGATACCCTGGTCTCTCAGCTGAGCGTGTGAGGTGGTGAGCACCTGTGGTGAGTGTGTCAGGCCCCCGTGGTGAGCGTGTGAGGACCCCGTGGTGAGCGTGTGAGGACCCCGTCGTGAGCGTGTGAGGACCCCCTCGTGAGCGTGTGAGGACCCCCTGGTGAGCGTGTGAGGACCCCCTGGTGAGCGTGTGAGGACCCCGTCGTGAGCGTGTGAGGACCCCGTCGTGAGCGGTACCTGGCTGACTCTGCTCTCCCAGCCCATTCGGCGCAAGCCTGCAGTGGCGAGGATGATGGCGGCGAAGTCGTCCTTCTCGTCCAGCTTCTTCAGCCGAGTGTTGAGGTTCCCCCGCTGAGAGACGCTCAGGAAAACACAGTAAGCCTGGACCCCTCCCACAGCCACACCCGCCAGACTGGGGGGAGGGGCACCCCAGAACAGAGCGGCCTCATAGCCGCACACCCATACACACCTGCCCGCGCGCACACACACACACCCACACACATACCCGCACACCCATGCACACACACACACACACACACACACGCATGCACGCACGTACGCACGCACATGCGCACACACACTTCAGCTCTCTCACATCAGAGAGCAATAAGATATTTCTAAGATCCCACTAAAAATGAATTTCAAAATGATCAGACTTGCCTTAAACATAGCATTTTGTTATGACTATTATTAATAAATGACTTATTAGAACCAAAGCAAGATTGTATGGACCTCATTGCCTTAAAAAGCGGCATCTGGGTTTCCAGGTGATGTTAAAGACATTCCTTTATGATACAACCCTGTGCGGCATGTCCAGAGATATGAAAAGGTATGGCACCTGAAAGGACTATGCTATGAAATGATGTGGTTCACTAACTGGATTATTGTGTCCTTATCCGAGAGAAAGAGATTAGGAGTGGAAGCGGATTAATGAGCGGTGAGACGGTCAGCAGGCCGCGGTGACTCCTGAGCTGGGAAGGATACGATGTCTCTGAACTCCAGGTGAGGAAAGCGCTTCTTTAACTGCGCCGCACGACGGAGTGAGCTGGTGCCGACCACGCTGCAAGGAGAACACCATCACCACTGCACAGCCAGCTGACACAGACACTCACCCCAGCAGAGGGGACATGACTGAGATCGGCTTTGATAAACACAGCCCCCTTCCTCTTTTCTAAAAACACATTACATGTATAAATTCATATATCTTCCAGTACATGGCTGTGGTTCAGGGATGGCTAGTTTAACCTTTGACCCCTGACCTCTCTTTATTGGGCTTACACCTCCAGCCATATTCCTGATCTTCTCTCACCTCTTGTCTGGTAGAGTGTCCAGAGTTTTCCCAGCATGCTTTGGGTGCAGAACAACTGCATCGTGTGGGTTTTCACGCCTGAAAAAGGGGGTTAGTTTTGTGTGAGGCTGGTAGCTCACCGACTCGGATTCTTCCAGAAAAATCACCTAATACTGCTCAGTCTTCATCCTGATGTGTAGCACCTTATGAGTGACTGATAGCAACTTGGGTTTAAACTGAACTAAATAACACAGAACATTTCTCAATCATTAGCATGTCCCACAGTTACTTTTAAATTTGAATTAGTAAAACTGTATTTCAGCTTTAAATAAAGGTGGAAACTCCTGGCTTTGACCACAGATTCATAACATTGTAAGAGCATTTCCAGCCAGGAGAGTTCCTTCAGTTTATTGGCTGTTGATAAATGATTGACAGGATGTCAGCTAATAGCACCATGGCCTTTCTGCTTTATTGACAAGGATTTTATCAAATTTCTAAGTGCTCCTTTTGCCAACTGCTTGGCACACAGCCAGTGCTAAACCTGAACGATGTAACTATCCAGCTGATTTATTAGATAACATGTAGGATACACATTATGTAAGTCACACTGGATACGAGTGGATAAGGGTATCTGATATGTAAATAATATTAATAATATAAACAGTAATAATAGTAATACATTCAGTTCTAAAACTGCCCAGCAAAGTAACTGTTTAAGAGCCAGAAATCACACAGCTGGGTCCCTGGGGTTGACATACTCACTTCAGCACTGCTCCAATGGTGAAGCCAGGAGGCAGAGTGGTGGGCAGGTCCTTCAGAGAGTGCACTACCAGGTCCACCCTGGAGGGGGCGCACCACAAACAGCCAGGTCAGCTGCACTGAAACACTGTGACCTGCTCAGTGTGGGGTAAAAGCTTCTCCAAAAGCAAAAACACTGAACCCTGCTGCCCATAAATGTGCAGATACAGAACTTATGTTACCTTACGGTGTAAGTCATTCTGAATACTTGGGTTATTAGTGACACCTCAGTCCTCATGTTTTCAACACTGCACTGCCAAGTGCATACACAGTTATGCTGAAATATATTCCAGAAACATTATTAATTCTAGATCTAACTATATATTCAAATATATAGGCTACTGTCACACACTGTAAGTGGGTCCTGGGCTTGCAAACCCCTGCTAAAACATTTCTACACTAGAGGGCACTGTTATCTTGATTCAATTTGTGTTACAGCAGCCAGCCTATCACGGCGCCAGCCTTCAGAATGACCTTGGAGGACTTACTCGTTCCTCTCCAGAGCGTTCTCCAGTTCCTTGGTGAAGAGGCTCTTTTCTCCAATCTGAAAAAGCAGGTCACAGGTGGACACATTTTCTATCAGTGCGTCTGGCATCAGTGATTACTCCGTCATGCCGCTTCTACACAGCAACGAACTACACTGACAGGCCTCACAATGCCAGGGCGTTTGCACAGACAGCGAACTGTTTCTGCAGTGAACTGAACATAATCGCACATCATTCTGTACCCATGCAGCTAGTGTAAGTGCAGGTTATTAGCTGCTGCCTGGCCGTCCCACTGGCTGCAGACACACACTGAGGGGAACGCACCTTTGACAGCGCTGTGTCCAGGATTTTGTCTCCAGTCGTTGACATGCCAACTGGAACAGGAAAGGTTGGATGTTAAGCGGACGTCCTTCATCTCAGACTAAGCATGCCTAGCCTAACAGCTTTCCTTCAGGCCTGAGGCAGTGAGACAGCCTGAGGAAGCAGCACAACAATACTGCCCCTGTGATCAGTGTATTCCCTCACAGTGAATTTCGTTACTTTTTCACGCTGCAAGTAAACTAAGCGCACACACACACACACACACACACACACACACACACACACACACACACACAGAAACCAGCCAATCACACACACACACACACACAGAAACCAGCCAATCGCGCGCGCACACACACACACACACACACACACACACACACACACACACACACACACACACAAAGGCACAGGCAGGGCTGAGCTGCTATTATTCTCCAGCACAGACTGCATCTTGTATTAGGTTGTCAGAGACAGCGAGGCGCTTGGTGGAACTCCAGCGCAGCATGTCTGTGGATCAGGCAGAGACAGAGGCCTTCGCTGCCAGCCTCCTGCAGCACTGGCTGCTCGGGGCCTGGCCATCCTCACCTATCTCCAGGTGCACATCGGGGTACAGCTCCCTCAGCTTCTCCGCCACGCTGTCCGTCTGAATACGCGCCAGCTGAGGAGAGAGGCATTCACCCACCAGTGAAACAAGATTTCTTAAAATACAGAACTGTTAAAAATACAGAGTAGCTTTTAATTTGTTAAAAATACGGAACCTCCAATGATTTTACTCCTGAGTTTGTCCTGACGGTAGGTTTGAATGGCATTTAAAAATACTGGAGAACTTAAAGAAAATGCGCCAGAACTCTTGTGTTTTTGGCTGTGCTGGTGACAGACACAAAGCTACAGTTTACATTAACATTTAGTCGCTTGGCAGATGCTCTCATCCACAGCGACTTACACAGGTTACAGTTCCTACATTATTCATTCATACATACTCCCCAAGGGTGCAGACGCTACAGGGCACATGGGTAGATCCTGCATGCAGTGTAAGATGGTGCACTACTCCAGCTAGAGGCCTGTGAATCAACCGTTTGAGCTGTGCATGGAATATGGGTGTCCAATTATCACAGCCTCTCATATCTCCTGAGACAGAGCAAGAAATTTTCTTATCTGATCATTAAAGGCAGGCACTCCCTGTCTTATTGGAAATCCAACTGTATTTTACCTACTACAGTTCAACTCCTCAAAAATACACAGGGTAACAGATGGGATTTCAGTAAAACATAAAGCATTAACAAGCAAATGAATTAAGTATTGGATAACATTCTCTGTGTTTTCAATAGATATAACTACTAATACCTTTAAGATGCATTCTAGCCTGAGTATGAACAAAATAAACCACAAGCATGAAAATAGAGACACTATACACAAATATTGAGATATTTTGTGAAAATAAGAAAAGAAAAGAGAAAAAGAAGAAAAGAAAAAGCTTTTCCATTGAGCAGACTACACTCCTAATTAAAACATCAAGCTGTAATGCGCATATGGTAATGTAATGCATTCATCGCATTTCAGTAATTCGTTAAGAAGCGCAGACTTCTGCCTCGCACTGATCCAGCAGCACCTTCCCCTCACCTGCTCCTGCTTTGCTGAGGGTTTAACTCGAACCAACAGCCACAGCTGCAGTGCTGCACGGCTCCTTGCCTGAGTTTCTTTAGTTTCGTTTACGCTGGTTTCCACCCGCTTTTATTCAATGACCAACACAGTGACTGACTGACTGTTTGAATGCTCAACCAGCTGGCTGGCAGTCACAAAACCCAAACCCATCACAGTACCTGGCTCTTCCTGGTTCCGATCCGGATCACCCTGCTGACCCTGCCGTTACCATCCTGAAAAAGAAACTGGGTTGGTTAGAAAGAGCTTCAGCGTTTTGGCCGTCCCATGACTCACGCTGCCTTACAGAGACATTCGACAGTAAGACGAAGCACAAGAGCAGACTTCCACAGCAGAGATGGTCTGTCTTACCCGTATGTACTTATAGGGTCCTTCCTCCATGCTTGCTGAATGGGGCTCTTGGGTGCTCTGCTGAGTGAAACGCAGCTCTGTGTGTGTGTGCTGTCAGTGCGTCAGCGCTGTGTGCGTGTGTGCTGTCAGTGTGGAGACTGGCAGAGCACTCCTGAGACGCATCAGAGTGTTTCCGAGTCTGTCAGAGTGACACCCCCAGCCTGCTGGCCCCCAATGATAAGCGAGGAGTGCCCATTCTCTGCGGTCAGCCGTTAGGGAGGGGCAGCGTGCGTGTGTGTGTCGGAGGGGGGTTGGGATTATAGGATACTCCCTGAGTAATAGAATGAGCTGCATTTAGGCACTAATTGAAATATTACAAAGAAAGTACTTTTAAAGTGAAATTACAAGCAGGCTAACAGGAGCCATGTGGCAGTTCCTCACAGCAATGCAGGATAGCTGCCGAACAGGATGAGCAGGTTACCGTCCTCATACATGGAGACAGGCCTGCCTTCTACATGCTGGGAAAGATTTACACACAGCATTTTGCCTGAATAACTTACTCAAATCTTCACTTCCTCACAGAACCAGAGAATGACCTCAACATGGAGACACGGAAACCAACTCCACCAGCAACGCCAACCAACGAACACTTCAAATTTCATTATTTGCTTTGACTTTAAAGCCAACACTACACACAGCGCTACATCAACCTTCAAATCAGACTTAGCTCCGTCGCTTCTTTCAGCACTTCAGTACACAAACAGCGTTTATTTTCGTCGTGTGATTCCCCAGAAATAGATCGCCGTAAACTCAAATGACATCAGTCTCGAATCGCGATGCGTCCGGTCTGTGCGGGTTATATGGATCTGTACGCTAGTGTGTCCTTTAAAAGGCGCTGTACTGTCAAACAACTCTCATTCACCCTTCACCCTGGGCTATTAGACTGTAACGTTAAGAAAACCGCCAGTGAATGGACCACCCCGTTCCTACGGTTGGCAAAACTGTAAAGAATTCCAGCGTTTCTCTAATTACTTCACCAGCTACAAACTCCTCAAAGCCTAGCATGCAGCCAACCGGCGCTCAACTGGCTGGCTAGTGACTATTAAAAATGAACCTTTGGATCAATACCATACCATTGGCAGACTTTTAGAACTCTGTGAGCAAGCTCTCTCTCTAAAATGTTAAATAAATTCAAATTGACAGATTTCTAGTGCGCTAAGCATATAACGTAGCGTCAGCGAGATTTAATACTGTATTAGCTAGATAATTTGAAGAATGAATCAAGTGTTATTTCCCCGTCTGTTTATGCTATTTACGTTATACTAACTTATAAGTTTTATTTGTTAGCTAGCTCAGCTAGCTGGCACAGATTTCCACGCTTCTGCACTGTATGCGCAGGGTGACCGCCCTCTACAGTCTTAGCCAATGGCGACTCTAGGAATCAAAGAATGATCCGACAACAGCCAATCAGAGTCCGCGCTGGTACAGGCGGGTGGGATTAAGACATAGTTAAATGTGCTCCATGAACGCACCTGCGTACTGGCCTCTGCAGACATTTCGGTGTATTCTTCACATCCAGCGATTAAATCGGGGCTGAAGTTGACTGAGTCATGAAGAGCTTTCCATCTTATTCAGTGAACGATGAGCGTCTTCCGTGTTGACTTAAAACATCAAAAAGTGCGAGGAAAAGTCAGAATGAAAGTGCTGCCGGTCGCCTTCTTTCCGCCGACCTCTACGGAGGAATGTCACTTCCGCTGCTGAGGACCGCGCATGCGCATACAGCAATACTACGAGGTGGAAAATGGGAAAGAAAGTAATATGCGAAATGTTCATTAATTATGGTCAATTCGTGTGGTTTCACTGTTCAGGACTAGTTTACTGCAATATACGGACATATATGTAATACAGTGAAAACTTATTTTAAATGAATGAATCATGATCAAGAACTCTTCAGCTACTAAAGCCAGATTAATGTACATTGTCAAACACAATACGACAGGAATATTGTAGTAGATATTAAATTTGCTAAACACAATCAATTCTGCATATCAAAGATAATTTCATATTTTACAGATATATTAGGTATTGTTTTATTATTTAAATAAAACTGTATAGAATCCAAAACATGTGAACATGTAAGTCAGTAGCCTACATTCACCAGCGCATCCTCCCTTTGTGCGTGTGTGTGTGTAATGTAACAACAGGTTACCTTGAGGTTACCTTTGCTAGCAAGAAAGACCTTACAAGAAAGCAGGGGTACGTATAAAATGGAATATATACAGATAGCGCACAACACAGAGAGTTACAAACCCGCTAAAACTGATGCACTTGCCTGATGTATCATGTAATATGTTTCTGAAATCAGCCAAGGGCATTAGCTCTTGCCGCTTTTATTGTTTTGAGGATATGGATATGCTAGGGTAAAGGGTATGGTATGATAAAGCAGGTTCTTCTTACTAGCCAAATACTTTTTTCATCATTGTTCGTGGTTGCAATTTCGGGTCATTGCGTGCATTATCTTGCTGTAATCACAGGGGGAAATGACATGTTAGAATGACACGTTACATAAAACGCGTAGGAGCTGTCTGGAGAATTGCTTGTAGAGAACATTCAGCATTCAGTAAGTCCAATGAGAATGGAGTTATGTTTTCCCAGTAAATGTCAACAGTTGGATAATACTTGAAGCCCGGTTGTTGTGACGTTGCATAAGTACACGTTGGTTTATTTTAAAGGCGAAGGTAGGAGCCTCCTCCCCGTCCTGTGCGCTTCCGGATGCGGACGTGGCTGCGCCGCTGCCATATTGGAGCTGCAGGCAGGAGACGGAGGCACGATCGCTACAACACCGGGAAAACAGACAAATATAAAACAGTCGGGGCAGTTTAAGAGCCTAATACATCACAGAGAGCGAACATGGTAAGCATTTGTCCTTTATATGACTGTGGAGTCGGTTAAATGATTGAGACTGCTGTTTCTTTTCCGGCTCCAGTGTTTCAGGATGGGAAATGAAGTCGCTCTTTTCCAGAGGGCCATTCGAGCGGATAGTCATTTTTGTTTATGCGAGTGTTATGTTTGTTAGGTATTTGTTCGTTTTCACTCCAAACTGTTTCTGAGATGATATCGCGTTATCTAGACGGGAAGAGTCTTTGTGACTTGCTGTGTTTCTGGGTCTCCACACTGCTAAAGCTGGGTCTGAAGCTTGTGAAGTAGCCTTAGCTTAGCTAGCGGTGCAGGCCCCGGGTGAAAGTTTATGCTAACGCTAACCAAGAGTAATGGTCAGATAGTTAGTTATATTGATCAGCTAGTTAGTTGCAGTGGGCATTTAGTTAGTAATACACCAGTCTAATTCACACAAACGTACCCAGATAGCAAGACAATTTGTTAGCTAGCTAGCTACGCTAACTTGAGAGGTTGTTCAGATTCATTAAACCGGGTAGCACATTAGCTGAATGTAACAGGAAAGTCTAGTTCTGTGTAGGCAGCTCCCGATTTTAGCTCTGCAGAGCACGTTTGAGAATGGAAGTGTATAGTAGCTAGTTGTTCATCCAACAGCTACTGACTAGCTGGGCTACGTGGCTATATAGCCGTCAATATGGCTGAGGTAAGAAATTGTTAGCCAACCGGCTAACGTTAGCCGTAAGCTGTTGCTATTCGTCTAGGATTGGATTTATCTGGGAATGGACTTTCTCTTAGTTTTTGAGTTTACATAATTGATCCATTGTAAGTGTATTGTAAAGTGTATTCGCTATTAGCTCGCTAGATCACTGACATTTTTCTCATGGCAGGTGTTATTACAGACGTTGCAGTAAGGTAGTGTGTTTGTGTAGCTCGCCATATGTAATCCATATGTAACTGGTTCGTGTAGAAATGTGGGCATTGCCCTCACAGTTTAAGGCTGGCATTACACCAAGCAGCTTTTAGTTTACGAAATTACTGCCAAAGTGATTTATGCCAGATTAAGGTAGCGATATAGTGCCCCGCCTTCTGTGTATCGAGAAGTTCATTTTAAGTTTTGCGTTCGACACATGTGTTCCGAAATACCTAAAGTGGTCTCTAAGTTTCCGCGATTCATTTGTACCTTTGGTTTTCTTAGCCAACACTGTTATTCAGGACATTATTCATATTTCATACCCATATTCATAATTCACACCTGTTTGTACTGCTGGAGTTGCAGCAGGTCAGTACCATCCAGCGCGTCGCAGGGATGGAGACGGCGCTGCTGCGCCTCCGTCGCAGTCTGAGCCGTTTCGGGTCTTACAGGCAGCAGGCTGGTATGCGGCTGTGGCTTGCTTTAGTGAGACTGCTGTGTGTTTAGAGTGCCGTTTGCATCTGAGCACAGCTCTGACCAGTATGGCACAACACAGACCCATCATCACTCAAAGTTTACAGGACACTGTTAAATGTGAGTGGTCCCAGCAGGCATTAAACTGTGAGCATAGTCTAGCTCTTACCTTGCAGTGATTACCAAATTGTCACCACAGAAAATCCTTTGCAGAAACCTTACACGCTTCAGCCAGGATGCTGGATGCTGGTTCTCAGGAATACGAAAGATGCTGATCAGCTGATCATCACTGGTGCATATTTAGGTTATTTAGTGTGTGAGGTGATGTAGTCTTCCTGTTTAGTGTAACTTGGCTTAATTTTAATATTGTTCATTTTAATGGAACATGGAATGGCATATTGAGTAAGAGCATAGTACCCATGAGTCACTGGGTGTATTTGTACATTAGGTTTTATGTTGACACTGTAAGTAGCAGATTTTGTGGTGAAGGACCCCTGTAGGGAAACACTGCCAGGACGTTGAGATTACATTGCCATGGTAATGGGTTCGTTTTCCTGTGCCCCTGGGCAGGAGGCCTCATTGGGGGGTCTGTGCAGTGAGAGCAGAAAGTGTCAAATCGGATGAAGTCTGGGGGGGTGTAGCAGTCTGGGTTGCCTTCTTGTGTCCGGGTTGCCTTGTTGTGTCTCTGCTGTAGCAGTCTGGGTTGCCTTGTTGTGTCTCTGCTGTAGCAGTCTGGGTTGCCTTGTTGTGTCTCTGCTGTAGCTGTCTGGGTTGCCCTGTTGTGTCTGATGAGCATCGCGTGACCCCCTCACCCGCAGGTGCTGCTGGCAGCGGCGGTGTGCACGAAGGCGGGGAAGGCCATCGTGTCGCGGCAGTTTGTGGAGATGACCCGGACGCGCATCGAGGGGCTGCTGGCCGCCTTCCCCAAGCTGATGAACACGGGAAAGCAGCACACCTTTGTGGAGACGGAGAGCGTGCGCTACGTCTACCAGCCCCTGGAGAAGCTCTACATGGTGCTGATCACCACCAAGAACAGCAACATCCTGGAGGACCTGGAGACCCTGCGGCTCTTCTCCAGAGTGGTACAAGTTCTCCCCACTCAGATAACCACGTGGCCTTCACTCTTAGCTTCATGTGACCTTTTTCAGGAGGTGCTGTGTTTTTCTCTGGTCCTGTACAGCATTTAACTTCAGCGGCTGTTTTGCAAGTTGTTGGATCAGAGACTGCAAAAAACAAGCACCACTTCAACATTTCCTAGCTGCTTGAAAGAGTACTGACATGAGAATTAACGTGATTGCTGTAGATAGATGAAATATGTGCCCTAGTTTTCTTGTAAGCCGTAGTAAACTGGAACAGCTACATAAACTGAATTGAATGACATTTAAGAGCTTTAGACTTGGAGCGTGAGAGATTCATCCGGTTCACACACACTGTCACCAGCTCTGATGTAAGATATGTATTTGACTGAGTAGTTGCAGTTACTTTTATCATAGCCATAATGTTGCATCCTTTCTGTGGAGCCCATATTCAATGACGAGAATACCACAAACCCAAGTCTACCCGAGCCATGACCCACATTTAACTTCCTGAGATAGATGTACATCTTTTTAAATGAAGTTTTCTGGGTGCTTCTTCTGGCAGATTCCTGAGTACTGTCGTGTGCTAGAGGAGGGGGAGATCTCAGAGCACTGCTTCGACCTCATCTTTGCCTTCGATGAGATTGTGGCTCTGGGATACAGGGAAAACGTCAACCTGGCCCAGATCCGGACCTTCACTGAGATGGACTCCCATGAGGAGAAGGTCTTCCGCGCTGTCAGAGAGGTGAGGTCAGAGAAGGTGGACCAGGTCACCAAAAAACCCTTGAGTCCTCTGTCATTAGCTGTATGATCAGTGTACCGCTCAGTGCTGTGGGGACAGTGATGCGGGCTCGGGGCCCAGGGCTCGGGGGACGGTCCGTCTGTGTGCTTATTCCAGTGTCTCTGTTTTTGACTCGTGTGACCCCGCCCTTGTAGACCCAGGAGCGCGAGGCCAAGGCGGAGATGCGGCGCAAGGCCAAGGAGCTGCAGCAGGCGCGGCGCGATGCGGAACGATCCGGAAAGAAAGCGCCGGGCTTCGGCGGCTTCGGCAGCTCCGGCATGAGCGGCGGTGGCTCCGCCCCCATCATCACCGACACGCTCATCGAACCAGAGAAGCCCAAAGCCACACCCACTCCTGCCAGGTAACGCGAAGGGCATTGTGGGATGGCAGTGCCGGCAGGGTGGAGCTCCCAGCAGATGCACTGACTGCCTGTTCCCACAGACCCAGCGGTCCCAGTAAGGCCCTGAAGCTGGGCGCCAAGGGGAAGGAGGTGGATAACTTCGTGGACAAGCTGAAGTCGGAAGGCGAGAACATCGTCGTGCCCGGTGTGGGGAAGAGGCCCTCTGAGGCATCCAAAGTCCTGCCTGCACCTGTGAACGTAGAGAGGTACGCAGCAAGCCGCTCAGAATTCAGTAAGCTGCCCGACCCATGTAGCATGCTAAGCTAAAATACATGCTAAAGGCGAGGCTAGCATGGTGCGTCCTGACAGTGAAGACTCCTCTGGGCTGGTAGACCAAAGTTACGCTCATGTTCCTAATTGTCGTTCTTTACTTTACTGTAACCAGCTTCAGCTGTGCTAGACTTGCTGAGCTGTAGTGTCCGGCCGGGTCGTTTTTGGCTCCCTGACTGGGCTCTTCCTGCTTCCTGTGTGTGAGTGGAACTGACTCTCCTCCCAGTGTGCACATGAAGATCGAGGAGAAGATCTCCCTGACCTGTGGGCGTGACGGGGGTCTGCAGAACATGGAGCTGCTGGGCATGATCACCCTGAGAGTGACCGAAGAGAAGAACGGCCGCATCCGCCTCCACGTCAGCAACAACGACAAGAAGGGGGTTCAGCTGCAGGTGAGCCGGGGACGAGCAGGTGTCTGACCCCTGCGGACCCCGTTTGCATTCCATACTGATGCGTACTTATGGAATGCAGTGAAGTGAGTGAGTGTTTGGTACCTTTAGCAACCTCTAAACTTGTCCATTTTAATCCAACCCAAGTGATAAAGAAGGACTCCACCCACAGATCTGGTCATAGATACACGTGATAATAAAAGCAGGTTAACTGAAGAATCAGAGTCCTCACAGGAAGAGCAGGTGTTGATGTTGGCTGTTCTCGCCTGTGTCTGCAGACTCACCCCAATGTGGACAAGAGGCTGTTCAGCACAGAGTCCCAGATCGGGCTGAAGAACCCGGAGAAGTCCTTCCCCCTCAACAACGACGTGGGAGTGCTGAAGTGGAGGCTGCAGAGCACGGACGAGTCCCTCATACCCCTCACCAGTGAGTCTCCCTCCAGCCTCACACGCACACTCTCCTCTCGTCTCTGCGCACTGTGTCTCACTCTCCTCTCGTCTCTGCGCACTGTCTCACTCTCCTCTCGTCTCTGCGCACTGTGTCTCACTCTCCTTTCATCCCTGCGCACTGTGTCTCACTCTCCTCTCATCCCTGCGCACTGTGTCTCACTCCCCTCTCGTCCCTGCGCACTGTGTCTCACTCCCCTCTCGTCCCTGCGCACTGTGTCTCACTCCCCTCTCATCCCTGCGCACTGTCTGTCTCTCCTCTCATCCCTGCGCACTGTCTCACTCTCCTTTCGTCCCTGCGCACTGTGTCACTCTCCTCTCGTCCCTGCGCACTGTGTCTCACTCTCCTCTCGTCCCTGCGCACTGTGTCACTCTCCTCTCCGTCTTTGCGCACTGTGTCTCACTCTCCTCTCCGTCTTTGCGCACTGTGTCTCACTCCTCTCGTCTCTGCGCACTGTGTCTCACTCTCCTCTCATCCCTGCAGTAAACTGCTGGCCTTCAGAGAGCAGCACAGGCTGTGATGTCAACATCGAGTACGAGCTGCAGGAGGAGGGTCTGGAGCTGAATGATGTGGTGATCTCCATCCCCATCCCGTGAGTGACTGGCCTGCATCTCAGGCTCCAGGCTGTGCTTGGTTCGCTGCTCCCAGGGTTCATGTGTTAATGACGGCCTGTGTGTGTGTGTGTGTGTGTGTGTGTGTGTGTGTGTGTGTGTGTGTGTGTGTGTAGGTCTGGCGTGGGTGCCCCGGTGATTGGTGATCTGGATGGTGAGTATCGTGTGGACAGCCGGCGGAACATTCTGGAATGGTGCCTGCCCGTTGTGGATGTCAAGAACAAGACGGGCAGCCTGGAGTTCAGCGTGGCAGGACAGCCCAACGACTTCTTCCCCATACACGTGTCCTTCGTCTCCAAACGCAGCTACTGCGACATCCAGGTACACCTCTCCCCGAGCTGCACACTCACAGACTGCCCTTCCTCTGAATTCCTGAGGCTGAGGTGTCCCTGTCCGTCTCTCCCAGGTGACCAGAGTGTCTCAGGTAGACGGAGACAGCCCTGTGAGATTCTCCTCGGAGACGGCGTTTGTGGTGGACAAGTACGAGATCCTGTAAAGGCCAAACCACGGAGCAAGCAGAGAATACCTGCCCACCTGGATAACAGCTCAGATACAGTACATCATGGGGGCGAAGCCCTTCCAGAGGACTTCGCCACCATGGAGTGCAGTATTGGTGTATTTATACCTTTATATGAGAATATAAATGCATATATATTTGTGTATATATATATATGGCAGTAAAGTCAAACTGAAAGCAGAAACGTTGCTGCATCAGCAAAGGAGTCATGAAGAGAAATCGGAGGTAACTGGAGGGGAGGAGGCGCCCCCCCTCGCCACGGGTGCCGCCCCCCGAAATGCGTCCAAAATGAGCCTCACGGAGAGAAGACTCCCCGTATTCTGAGAATCAGGCGCTTTTTTTATTGCACCTGATTATAATCCCCGCACCGTATGCACACACTCTCTCTCTCTCTCTCTCTCTCTCTCTCTCTCTCTCTCACGCTCTCGCACACACACTGCGCACACACAGCTGTCAGGCTCTGAGGCAGAGGTGCAGCAGCTCAGTCTGGGGTGGAAGTGTAGAGCAGTGTGATGAGCTCCACATCGTCGGTGCAGAATGTCAGCACCTGCCTGTCTCTGATTGGTCTCTGGCGGGGTCACATGTTCAGGCCCGGCTTGCATTACAGTAACGGTAACGGATTGCGTTTATACTTAAGCATCTTTGATAAATTTAAAGTGCTTTTCAGTGAGGGGGGGCTTGGCTGTACTGCCTCCGTGAGACGGACGCTTATGTTCGGTTTCAGTGTCTGTGTTGGCAGATTTGTGGAAGTGTATCAAACCCGGATAAGTGCTGAGCTGTTCTCTCAACTGTGTCTGTGAGCAGTGTGTCGTAGTACCCACAGCTGTGCATACCCCAGCCCCTCTGCGTTTCAGGCCTTCAGCTTACAGCACCTGCATGAGGAACTTCTGCTCACCTCTGCTGTTTCTCTAAATTCATCCCTCTGTTTGTGTCCTGAGTTTTCCTCCTCAGCCTGATAGAGACACTAATCCCAGCTTTGCATCACCCTCCCTGAGGCGGGGTCTCACTCCCCTGTAATCTGACACCAGCGCAGCGGTACGAGATCCCCGCGCTCACTCAGCTCTGTCCTGTAAATGTCTGAGAAGCAGGCATGTGAGAGCAGCACTGCTGAACTCTGGCTTTTACCTGCTGTCAGCTTTCACTGCTGGTCCTCTGTTAGAGCAGAGGTGTGATGCTGTCCTGTGTGCCGCTTGCCTCAGGGCCGCTGCTGGCTTTGATTCCTCCTCGGTGTAAGCGTAGGTGTGTAGAGTGGCGCATACCTGGAGGAGCTGCAGTACGCTGTGTGTCAGCAGACAGGTGTGAGCAGGGGCTTTGGGAGATTCTCTGTTTGAAACACTGGCACTTCTTTACTCCATCTTAGAGGTGAAAATAACCAAATTCTCATTTTCTGGGGCGGAGCATTTGGCTTTACATTTCAGACATTGAATTCAGGACCAGACAGTAGCTTTTTATGAAATGCCATCAAAGAACAGAGAGGACATCCGAGTATCTCCCCAGAAAGCTGAATCCAGCACTTCAGAGGAGGGTCAGCCGGCCCCCGCCAGCCCTCTCATCACGGCCGTTAAAGGGTGCTGTGCAGGGCGGGCACTGAGGGGGGCCAGCTCGCCCCCCCAGACTTCAGACTCACTGCTTTCTGCTCCACTCCCTTTCCTGTAGCACATCTGTGTGGCATTAAACCTGTCAAACCAGCAACCCTCAGTCCTGACCTGCTCCCTGATGGAGGGGGGACAAACTGCCCTGATTTCAGTCTGATTGGATGAATAAATGCTGAATTTCTGTTTTCTTTTTTTGTTTATTATTGGAAATTTGTGTGGATGGGGCGTTGTAAAGGGAGGGTGGTACATTTGAAATGGTTTTGTAACCCTGTGATGAAAAGGGGGAAACACAAATGACATTCCAGTAAGAAAATAAAAGTCATGACAGTGGAATCAGCAGCTTGTAATGTGCCTTTTGTGCATGAAGCACGCTCACGCAACTGTGTCTGATCCAGTGCAGCTCGTCCTTTATTCTAGTGTTTAAATCTGTAGGTGAAACATTTCTGCTTACAGGTCTGTGTATGAACATTTTCAGCAGTGTTTTCCACAGACACACCCAATGCTGATGGCTTATGTACATGAACCTGTACCATGCTGCACTGTAAGAAGGAAATTTCCTGACATGCCTTGTGTGCTTCAGTGTGAAGACAGGTTGTTTGGGTGAATCTGGCATGGGTGCAGGTGTCCCAGTTGAAATTGACTTCTCTCATCCCATTATATCAGCTGTGTGAAAACTTCCACCTCTGATTTTTAACTTGCTGTATGTGAGGAAGCATCCATTGAGAAGTACTGGAGAAAACCGCTGTAAAGAATTCTGCAAACACTGCCATCATAAATTCTACATTCCAGAGTACAGAAATTCTAGAATACCCAAATGTTCTGTGTATGGATCGAACTTTTAAAATAGGAAATGGCTCTAAAAGTGCTCGAAAACTGGTGTCTCTTACTCAAGAGTATTTACAATATTCTTTGGATTTAAAGGCACTCCTGTCTTTAGAAGACCTCAGGTGTTGTCCTAACTCGTTGGAGTCTACAGATGGCTCCGTTGAGGTGGTGTGCGTGCGTTTTTCGGGAGAAGAAATTTGACGCGCATCTAACAAAACGAGGCTGTTAAAATGCATCGGTCAGAAAAGAACATTTCATTCTTCATGCATCTTGTCAGAAACGTTGTCACTCCGGAAAGAACATCAGCGCTGACCGGTGAAATGAAAAGACCTGGAAAAAGCTTTTATTTGAACACAATCTCATTCGACTGGGATGTCAACTATTCAGTGATAACTTCTACCTCCAGAAACCATGACTGATGACTCCATTCCCACGACCGCTTGCAGGTGCGTAAGTCAAGAATAACAGCTACACGTCAAACATTTGCAGTTCAGTATTAACAACTACTGTGTATGTGGTAGTGTATGTAACCCACAAATGACTGCAACAATATTTCACATATCAATCACATCATCTACAGGGCATATAAAATCACGCGCAGTGTCGTGGAAACGGACCAGATGGAAGAGGAGTTTTACACGAAGAAACCCACAGCAACCCCGAAAGCGCAAGCGCATGAATAACCGCGCAACGTCGGCGAGTAGCGGACTCGCACTGGCGTGCGTCGGACAGCGTATAGCCAGCTTTCCTCGGGAGAAATAGGGGATAGGTCATATTAGCCATATTGAATAAAATAAAACAATATAAGCTTGACAAACATCTCATTGTTGTGGTTGTTATCAAAAGAAATTCCAAATAGGCCTAATTATTTTTGCTGCTTTAAATTTGACCTAGAATGGAAATTATCCGTGCTAATTCGTTGGCATTTTTTGACATTTGAAATGGCTGATAACGTTCACGAAGTGCAGTGGTATGACAACACTATTTTATCAACGATAATGTTCATTGCCCATTTTCTGAACATGCGGGGAAAAGCAAAACTTCACTGGCATTTCACATGTTGTAAATGAATTACTACCGAATTACACTTTTATAAATGTAGGTGTAAGACCTTCGATAAAAGTTTTTCGCGAATGTGTTTTAGTCTGAAAAACGCTTTTAGGGTGTTATTAGGAGCTTTTCTAAGAGGTGTAGTACCCGCAGGCCCAGGTGTTCATCTCTGTGTGCTATTATGTCCCGCCCGTTAGTGCTCCAATTTGCTGGGTTCTTAGGAATATTAAGAGGGGGCACTGAGTAAAATAACATTCCCCCCATAGCATAACTGTCATAGCAACACATAGAATCCCATGTTACCGGCTGGAACCTTCTAGACAAGGCCACATGGAGAGAGGAAATAAAGCAGGAGCCAAATATCTGGCTGTAATGTAGAATATCTCTGGTGCTCCCCTCCTCACCACAGAGAGTCAGGAAATTAGGGGAGTCGTGGCAGGGCCTCTGCTGTCTTTCCGCTAGAACGGGTCATACCTGTTTACTGTGTTAGCGATTTCAGTGCTGAGGAAGTGGAGGAGGTTTTTGGATATAACAGCGCTGTCTTTCTTAGTGGGATGGCAGAGATTTGTCCAGTGATGTCTTAACTGTTTTTACATGCTGCTATCAGGGCTCCTCCGCCTGGTGAATAAGGTCCTTCTCTCTTTCTCATCTCTGGCTCCCCCTGGTGGTGGAATTAGCTACCTGCTACAATCGAAAGCCCCACCCGCCGTGTCTCTGTGCAGACCCCCGATATGGCAAGCCGTTTTAACAATCACTCCATCTAATACAACTCATAAATATCCACAATTATCTTATGACTAATTAATTATCTAATTAATAATTCCAAGTCACCATATCTATAATGTAATTTTGACTGGTCATAATTCCAGTTCAAGATATCTCTAATGTAATTACGACTAGTTATAATATTGATTCTAGATATCTCTGGTTTAATTTTGATTATGATTGTCTTGTTATTTTGTCTATATATTGTCTTGTTGTATCTATTTTACCTATTGTGTTGTTATTTATTGATATCATACTTTGTACCCTATGCTGTCTTTGTCTTTCACTGTCTGAATGTAGCACCATGGGTCCCAGGGAAACATTATTTCAACCCTACTGTATACTTGTATATGGATGCACTGACAATAAAAGCTCTCTTGACGCTTGACTCTTGATTAGTTATAATTTCAGTTCAAGATATCTGTATTTTTCACAATGGATGCTAAGATATCTAAAATTGCTTTTATTACTAACCATAATTAAATGACAGATTAATTGAATTAGAGTGTGTCTGCAGCCCAGGTTGTTTTGACACCTGCACCACTGATCTCAGATCTGTTTATATCAGGTCAGCTGAGGTGCTGTAAGTTCTTGGAATCCAGACAGTGCCTGGATGAGTGTGTGCCCAAATGGACTGAGACCATTTCCGTGGTAACGTTAGTGATCCCGTTTCAGCTGCAGGTTTATGGCATTAAAACAGGAAGTGTCTTTTATGTGCTGGTGTGTTGCTGCAGTTCAGACTGCAGGAAGGACAGCTGTGTTACACAGCGGCATTTCAGAGCAGCGATCACATCCAAAGCTCCTCAGGTCTGATACACACTCACCCAGCACCTTTCAGCCCATAGCATTACTCAATACTCCACACATGCACTCGTAATACCAGGGGAACACAGGCCACAGTGTTTGTGCTTGAATGAGTTTATTTTGTGAGGTCATTGGCCAGTTAGAGGGGCTTTGTTTGTTCCAGCATTTTCCCAAAGCCTGTGTATCTGTAGCTGCCATGCAACAGAGGCCAGATGCCTCACAGGAAACTGACATAAACAGGAAATAAATGCATGGGAGTTTTATGCAGAGAGATCAGTCCTTTTTATAGTGTTACTAAATAGTCCAGTCAAAAACATCATATTTCATTTCAGTCATTTATGACGTTCTTTATGCTGCAGGGACTCTTGTAGGGATGGACTTTTTATACAGCTCTTTAGATGGTTTATGTTTCTCGCCTTTCAGCAGCTGAAGCAGAATTACTGACCCAACACTGTCCCCTCAGCATGGCTCTGAAGCAGATCCTTCACCTCCTCTAGGAACTGAATGTTCATTGTTAGGTTGTGTTGTTAAAATGTTAAATGTTCAAGGGCCCTTTCTTCCATCCAATACAAACTGACCAATAGTAGATCACACTTCATCAACTGCATCCAAATCTGTTAATTTTTATTTGTTTGCCTGTTTGTAATTGTAATTGTCTTTGACTATGTTAATTAAAGGCCTATTAAATACAGGTGTGTAGCTGAAACTGGATGGAGGCTTGTCTTGGCTGGCTGTTTGTGTAGGTTTGTGTGCTGGTTTTTAAACAGTTTTTTTGGGGGGAATGTTTGCTCTTTTTTTTGTTCATTTTTGTGAGTTGAGTTGGTCAGCTTCTTCACAATGGTCATTGCACTGACAGAGAGTAATACATACACACACTTTCTCTCTCACACAGATACTGCTTTGGCTCTAAGAGTTCTGAGTTCTGGGAAGAATGTTCATTCAGTGAAGGTAATCATGAGGTTAACTCTAGAACCACCTGAGGTTCAGTCTAGTTTGCCTCAGTTTTAACACTTCAGTCTAAAGAGGAGACTCTCACCTCATGATTGATTGTGCTCTGATGAGAAGCGATTAATCTCACAGTTGACAATGAGCTGATATGAAGAGGCCAAAATCACATGGCTAGTTAAGTGTTTTAAAGATATTCCCTTAAATTCTGTCCACCACTGTCCTAATAGATATAATGCATATATATATATATTACTGTGCGGCAGTGTAGCATGTTGGTAAAGGAGCAGGACTCGTGACCAAAAGGTTGCTGGTTTGATTCCCCACTAGGGCACTGGTGTTGTACCCTTGGGCAAGGTACTTGGGTATTTACTCAGTAGATATCCAGCTGTATAAATGGATAACATTGTAACTGATGTAAGTCACTCTGAATAAGCGTGTCTGCTAAATGCCGGTAATGTAATGTTCTGTGTGCATATTTGTGTGCGAGTGTATGTAGGTGTGTGTATGTGTGTTTGTGTGCATATATTCAGACTCTGTACACAGAGGTAAAGGTAGAGAATGTAGTCGCAGAGCGTAGGTGGATAGAGGAGGGAAATCGGGAGGTGATTAAGCTGAGCGTGATGAGCAGGGGTTCCACCCGGGCAAAGCTGCAGCTCTGCTTCACACGGTGCACGGCCTTATTTGGGCTGTGGGGGTGAGGGGGGCGTTTATGGCCCCTATGCTAGCTGTGTGGGGTGGGTGTGCCTCTGTCTTTACGAATGAATGGACAAGCAGATAAGTACCACGTTAGGCACTGTGAAATGCCTCACATCAAAGAGATCCAGGGAGAGAGAGAGAGAGAGAGGGGGGGCATGGTGTGCACAGACTCGCACGCTGTCTATGACCCCTCCGTTCTCAGGATTGCAGTCTCAGTCATTAATGTGCTGCGGTCTGATTCTCAGTTGCTGGAGTTAAATGGTGGTGTGTCTGGGTCAGTCCCCGTCCTTCAGCAGAGCCAAACTGATGTGGATGAAGAGGAGTCCGCTGATCCCAGGTCAGTGAGTTTGGGGGGCAGATTCTCTTTCCCCTGTGATCTCCTGTGAGGAATACTGCCAGAGCCACCATGAGCTGTACTGCCGTTAGGGAACAGAGAGGCTCTTCACCTCCACCGGACCCCAAAACAACCCAGAGGAACCCAGAGAAAATGCCAAAGAAGGTCCAGTTTAAGGTACATCCCCACTGACAGTGAGAAACATTAGATTTCAGCCACACTTTTAAAGGTGTATATATTACCATGCTGTAGCAGTGTTAGTGCTGTGTGTTAGCATGATGTCACAAGTGTCGCGCAGTTGGAGAGATGTTGCCTGAAGCATCATGCCATCACCTGTTCAGTGGCCTGCAGGGAGGGCAGGCTGCTGGGGCTGCAGGGAGGGCAGGCTGCTGGGGCTGCAGGGAGGGCAGGCTGCCGGGGCTGCCGGGGCTGCCGGGGCTGCCGGGTTTGTGTTTTCATTCATGTGCCTGAATGCTAAAGAAAGCATCAGTTCACTCTTTCTGCCTGTGTTCACTGTAAGACATGCTGAAGGCAAGCTTTATCTAATGTTTCACTCGCAGGGACTAAATATATCAGCTGGCTAATAAACAGTATTTGTTAATTTGTGCCAAAAATTGCAATATTTACAATTTTTGAAAACATGAAATATTTTATTGCTGTATAAAGATAGTAAGATTTCTTCAGATTTTATGTTGCCTATTTCATCACCCAGTCACATGTGAATAGGCCCCATTCACTCTGTCCCAGCTGCGTAACTCTTGTTTTCTTGATAAATTGAATCAGGTCTGGCACACAGTGCGGACCACCCAGGGCAGAGCAGACCCTGCAGACGCGGCTTCTGAAGCCAGACTCATTCAGCGCGGTGCTGCCGCAGAGGCCGGCTTTCACAGAGAGCTCATTCACAGTGAGGATGGCTTTCACAGAGAGCTCATTCACAGTGGGGGCGGCTGACCGCGTCACTGCTGGGTGCTGATCGCCCGGCTCTGGGAAACAGCACAGTCAATGCGGGTCATCTTTGTGCAAAAACAGCAGAGCCAAAATGGTGGCCTTCAGAAACGGCAGCATTCAATCAAAATAAGCAAAATAGGATCTAATATTAGGACCTGGACCTGGCTAATTTAAATACCTTCAGAGAGATGTGTGCAAATAAGCCTAAAACCAGTATCTGGGAAATTTTAAACCTGCTTTGCTCACTGACAGGGGTTGTCCCCTGAACTCAATGTGTGTCAGGGCGTTTCACCTGCATGTCCTGATCAGTGTGTTTGGCACAGGTAAGTGATAGAAATGCTCCATCTTTAACCTGCTGCAGCTTTGCGTTTCAGCTGTTATGGTACAGAGACTAAATGATCTCTGCCATTTTTCACTTTTATGTCAGGGTGTAAACTTGGAATGTCAGAGCTGCTGTCTCTGTCTCAGCCTGTTAGCCTTCCGGTCTCAGTCTCACTCTGTGCCAAAGACAGACACGTACAAATGACCCAAATGAACCAAATGAACCTGATGTACCTACATCTTTGGCAGGCTGACTTCCTTGGTTTCTGGAATTGTAGGCAGTCGTGATTTGTTTGCACTAAAAGTGTTTCTGCATAGAGCAGAATCAATGCGACTGTGTGCACAAGAGCACATGCCACAGACTGAACCTCTGCTGACCGCGTGTGACCCGTCAGTATGAGACGAACAGCCGCGACCCTGTTCACCGAGGGGCAAGACGGTCAGAGCAGCGCAAACAGACCCTCTTCAAAGGCTGCTTCCTGAGTGAAGGCTTGGTAAAAAGTCCCCCCTCGCCTCTCTCTCTCTGACCGCTTGCCCTGTGGCACTCTTTGAAATGCGTGTGTCTTTGAGGACGGTCCCTGGGGTCGTTAGCGGAGATGGATGAGGATATTGGCTGCATTCTGAGGGACAGTGTGGAATTTCCTCTGTTAGCCAGCAGACAGAGGCTGCACTGTGGAGCTGCAGGGCCTCGCAGAGTAGCTCAGAGCCGACGCCTTCCCCCCGCAGCAACATGCCACATCTCAGGAGGAAGTGTGCAGCAGAAGCTGTAATGGGTGTCAGTCATTTTGGGATTTTCCTGTAACTGTGGGTGGAAGTATGGGTTAGTAATTCTCCTACTCCTAACCTGGCCTAGACTAGCAAATACTTAGTGCAGTTTCTGTTGGCAGTTGATTTTGGGTGAGATCTGACTGGCTGAATGACTAAGTCACAGAAACTGCACTTCGACTACATGGCAGGGCTACTGAGAACAAACTCTGAGAAGCTTGCAGCTTTAAAATGCTCCCAAAAACGGTATAAGGAAGATGTATATACGTAATTTGTATAACTTTCATACATTTTGTATGAGTTTCAGAACTTTCTATGTATTTATTTCTGTATCCTGCAGTTAAAGTGGCCCCGCGGGATAACACGCTGCTTTAAAGCTGCCATCGTCATGGAGACCCCCTCTGCGAGGCGGCAGTGTGGCATTAGGTTAAGCAGCAGGACTCGTAACTGAAAGGTTGCTCTTTTGATTCCCCTCTGGAGCACTGCTGCTGTACCCTTGGACAAGGGTACTTAACCCAGAATTGCCTCAGTAAATATCCAGCTGTATAAATGGATAACATTGTAAAAAAAAATTAAATAAATAAATAAACAAACCTGTAATTGATGTCGCTCTGGATAAGAGTGTCTGCTAAATGTCGATGATGTAATGTATCCTCATATTGTTTGAGCTTCTATTGCAAAATTCATTTTTTATTATTTATGTTTAAACACATTCTAACCCCAGTTTAGACTTGAAACTGAGATTTTCAGAGATACATGTCAGTTCAGAAGCTAAAAGTTACTAAAATAGTCAAATACCTCTGGAATCTATGGGCAATCTGCAGGTAATGATGCTATGTAATAACGCTACCACTAGAGGGCAGCAGTGTCACATTCTGCTCATGTTTCCTGGCAGTAGGTTACCTAAGACCAATACGAGAAAAGAACTGAACCTGCACAAGCGTGATCACTGCAGTGTAAACTGTTATTCATAGGCTCTCATGAAGCATGGTGCTTTTAAAGCTTAAGCAGAAGTCCAGGATCCATGTGCTTCTTTATTAACAGTGACAGTGGGAATGAATCTGGTGTGATGTTCAAACACAGACTTCTGTCTGTAATTTTTCTCATGGTAATGCAACCAAAAAAGCACAGACTCTTCAGCACTGCTGGTTTATGGGAGGTGTGTGTGATCACAGACGTATATTGTGAGAACAGTGCACTCATGTGAATCATGTCCAGAAACCTCTGTGTTTTTTGTTGCAGATAGACTTTTTTGTGCAGTTCATTCTCCAGCTCTCCTCACATGGCCTTACCAGGGGCAAGATCCTAACTGTACCAGTGAAAATGTTTGACTGCCACAGTCATAATCACGGCAAGTGTTCATCACCTAGTGGTGCAGATGAAGTTCTGTTTTCACTTTGCTGTTCTGTCATGTTTAAAAGGCAGAGTTTTTGTACATCATGTTTGCAGACTGCAGACACAGTGTAGTCTGTCTGCATAACATTTGGGAAAAGACGTTCTGTCCTCTGTGCCAAACTGCCAGCCCCAAACTTAGAGCAGCTCCCACAGTGAGCTACAAGAGCACTTTCCTGCTAATACACTTTGCTGAGACTTTTACCCAGAATAAATAATAACCGTTTTGCAATATTTGCCTCTATCTGCCATCTGTGCAGCAGGAGTGCAGCTGCTTTTTTTGAGGAAAGACAGACATCAGCATTCTTGGGTCATTGGTTAATGCAAACAGGGACCTGTTGACATTCTGCAGAAATGCTTTTGTGTGGAAGTTGCTTCAGGGTCATTTTTGTGGTCTGCATGCAGATGTCTCTCTGTCCTCAGACTGCGTTAGCGTGAGTGCACCAAGAGAAACCCGCTGTTTCAGACTGCGTTAGCGTGAGTGCACCAGGAGAAACCTGCTGTTTCAGACTGCGTTTGCGTAAGTGCACCAGGAGAAACCCACTGTTTCAGACTGCGTTTGTGTGAGTGCACCAGGAGAAACCCACCGTTTCAGGCATGGAGGATGGTGTGGCTGTAAATGCTGAAGCTTATCTTTCAAAGTCGCTTCTTCCTGAGAGTGTATTTCCTGCTCTCTCTGAAAGCAGCACCAACCTGCTCCTTTCCCACAATCCCCTCCTCAGGACAGCTAGTGGCAGTCCTTACACTAATGGAAGGCGTTTCCCTGGGCGCACTGGCAGGTGATTTGTGTTTCCCTGTGAATTTTCTCTGTTTGTGGCTCTGACATGAACAACACAAACTGAACAGGTGACACATTTTGCGCTCTATATATCACTGTCCCTGAAGACCTCGTCAACGGAAACACAGAAGCATTGAGCTCTTTGTGGAGCTGGTAGCGACTGAGCTCTCGCATTTAAATAGAGCACCGCACTCGCCTCCAAAATGATGACCTACTTTCAGACTCCCGCTCTCATTCTCTCAGGACTGTTCAGTGATTTCTCTCCGCTGCAGGATTTGCCCTGACCTGCAGCCAGAGAGGGGCCAATCTGCCCTTTCTGCCATTTGATTGAGCCGTTCGGATCCGCGGGGAGAGCCGGTCCCTCGGCCAGCCTCAGCTTTTATGTTTTTAATGAACATTTCCCTTCAGTTACCCTGCAGCCCCTGTGCGTTTCAGCGCAGACCGGAGCCAGGAGAGAGCGGCTGGGAAATGTGCTTTTCATTAGAGATGAAAGGAAATCAGTAGCCGGCTCTCCCTGCCCCCGACCCCCCACCCCGGATTATCAGTGCTGAATGATGCAGCTGTACACAGGACCGGTGTTGATCTGACCGGACCCTTTCTGTGTTTACTTTCCATCTGACCATCACCTCCCATCAGGCCACTGTCACCACCTTTCAGACCAAAAGAGAACCGTTACTACAGACTCAAGATAACACACACACCCTTCGTGGCCAACGGGTTGTGCATGTGAGTTGTTCGTGTGATCCACCGAAATGACCTAGAAAGCACCGCAGTTGTGCAATTCACTCAGAGAGTCAGGTATTACATATGGAAACAAACCCCCTGGTTTGTGGGCATTACTCAGAGTAGCCTGGCTTACAGGCCAGTGTGTGCTGTAAAGCATGGAGTCATGGAGATCTCAGGCGGGTCATCGCTGTGGTAACCTGAACAGGCCATTGCGCCACTGCAAATCCAGCAGGTAAATCTGCGTCATTCTGCTCAGCGACGCTCACGTCACACACACACTGGAGGTGCTTTTCTGGGCCACTTTTAACAATGAGGCACTGAGACGTCAGTACCTCTCTGCTGCTTCTGTGCAACACTGTTTCAGTCCCCTCCCACGCACCGCGGTCAGGGAGAGAGGGCGGGGCTGGGGTGGCTGCTCGGGGTGGGCGGCTAATTACACTTAATAGATAGTTGAGGCCTTGCAGAGCCCAGGCCACGCCCAGGCCACTCCCAGGCCACGCCCAGCTGATGACAGGCTCTCTGATCCAGAGCTCGCTTTGTAAGCAAATACTTCTGATTCCCAGTACAGCACTGCGTTGTGTGGGTTTCTTGAAGAGTTTAAAGCATGTTTCCCCCAGAAGAATCAGACACCCCTGGTACTTCAGCCACTTAATGAAATGCAGCCAGAGGTGGAACGGAGAGTCTCGCTTTGCCTTTGCGGTGAGATTTTTCCACTTCTGAGTTCTAGTCCAAACAGCACAGTATCAATCACAAGGAGCTACACTGGGATTCTGCTGTGCTGTGACTCACAGCTGCCCTTATTGGTGTGTATATTAGTATATTAGTATATTAGTATGTATATAAGTTAAAGCTTTACCAGGCTCCCAAACCAGAAACCTCCTGTGATATTTCATTCCTGATGACTGTAATTGTAGAGCTGTGCAGTGCACACACTTTTGGGGTGGGAGCATGGATGTTTCTACTGATCTGCTGATTCTGACCAGTGAGTGAACAGCCAGGGCAGGGGGAGGGAGACAGGCAGTGAACAGCCAGGGCAGGGGAGGGAGACAGGCAGTGAACAGCCAGGGCGGGGGAGACAGGCCGGCTGGTGCAGAAGGCTCCATGGGCTGAATGGAATGCCACAGAATGCTTTTAATTCCAGAAAAATCACCGCTTGGTGTGGATGGTGTGGATGGTGTTTGAAATGCCTCTGGGAAAGCAGCAACCAAATTAAGAAACAGTTATGATGCTGCTCGCCACCTCCCCACCCCCCACATGAAGCGGGTGCTACCAATCAGCTGTGGCGTGTTGGGGGGGTAGGACAGCTCTGTCAGCCAGGCCAGTCTGATCATGGCTAATACATTTACTCTCAAGAAGTTGGTAACGCAATAATCCTCTTGGGTGGTAGACAATTTTTTTTTCCTGCAATGTTCCACCCGATTTGCCCACTTGGTACATCCCACACACAGCAGAGGATATGTGGGTGGAAATACCATATTTCACTGTAGGTGGGGGGTGGGAGATTGCGCACGGGGGTGTTTTGACTCAGTCATAGCTAAACTAGTGAGGCACGCTGCCAAACTGGACCAAACCCATGACAGCTTGAACCAATTATGACAGCTGAGGCTTTGCATCCAAAAACAACTGCAGCGTGCAATTTCCTCTCTCCGTGTCTCTCTTAAAGCAGTCTTAAAATAAGCCGCAGTGTTCCCTCCCCAGGCCTTGCGTCCCTCCCAGCAAACACTCTTCACTCAGACTCACATCATTCTCTCTTCTTTCTTCACTTTGTGGCCCTGTGCAGAGCAGCAGCTCTGAGACACAGGCAGTCACTCCTGTATGAGTGAGTGACACGACACTGAACGCTGTCTGAGCACCCCGAGAGGGAGAGAGAGAGAGAGAGAGAGAAAGAGAGAGAGAGTGAGACAGAGAGAGGGAGAGAGACGGGGAGAGAGAGAGAGAGAGAGAGAGAGAGAGATTGTGAGACAGAGAGAGAGAGACAGAGAGAGAGAGAGAGAGAGAGAAGGACAGGGAGAGAGAAAGGGAGAGGGAGAGAGACGGGGAGAGAGAGAGGGAGAGAGAAACGCGTGCCGAAAGAGAGGCAAGCTGGTGCTCTTTTTCTGTCAAAGGCTGGAAGTGAAAACAGAGCAGAGAGGAAAGGAGAGACAGGGCATTCAGGATGCAGAAATCTCTGGATTCTGGCCAGCGGATGAAAACGAACACCTGACAGCTTCTCACGTTTTTCAGAGCAACCCCAGAGTCAAAGGGGGTCTGGAGCGGCAGGGAGATGAATGAGGGGAGCAGGGGTGACGCAGGGGGACTCGTGAGGGGCTCTGACTCTGCAGGACCCGCCAGGCGCCCTCTGAGGGGTGGCACTCCTCCAGGAAGACTCTGAATCTGACACGTTGTCACTGAAGGAAATGGCTTCTCCCTCTTTAGACTCCAGCTTACTGTGGAAACTTGCTGATGTATCAGCATTATTATTATTACTATGATTATTATTATTATTTAACCTTCATTCTCTCCTCCAAAACCAGTCCGCTGGCGCACGCTGATATTTCTGTGCTGCGTAGGAACAAGTAAGGATTTCTTCAACTTGGAATAAAAGCCGCCTTGTGTCCTGAGAGAGAGAGAGAGAGAGAGGGAGGGGGAGAGAGAGAGAGAGACAGAGAGAAACAGAGACGGACAGACAGAGAGAGAGAGAGACGTGGAAAGAGAGAGAGAGAAAGGAAAAGCTGCCTCTCATCTTACTACATCTCTGTCTGTCTTTGGTGACTGTGTGAGAGATTTAAGCACCTCGGAGGGACCTCAAAACACACAACACTGCTGCTTCAGTCTCTTTGGATTTCTGCCAGCTTCTGACTTTTTACTTTCATGAAGAATGAAAGACTCGCCTTGTCTCTGAAAAGCAAAGTGGATTTTTAACCTTTTTCCTGGTTGCTCTAAAAATCTGCACAGGTAAGGCTGTTTTATTGCTATTTTAAGTTGAGGTGTCATACAGCAGTTTGTGTTCATAGAGGCTGTCCTGTAAACACGTTAATGTGACACCACTGTGTCAGTGACTGTTTAAAGTATGAGCTAGAGTATGAATTTAAACCCTGAATTTGGACTGTTTATTGCTGAATGAAACTGGCATGAGGAGATGATGAAACTTTCACTAGTTTCAGCTGAGGCTGAATTAGGCTTTCTGCTTTCCACTGAATTACAAATGCTTCACTCTACCTCTAACCCGGGACTGTCGGCCCACAGCGGAGATTCCCACCTCGTCCAGCTCACCTGGGCCGGGCTGACGGCTGGGTGGGACTGGCCTTCTGTCTCCTGCTCTCTCATTGGTCCTTATTTGTGGCAGCTGTTGCTGCAGAACTGGGCCATATCCCTGGCTTATCAAAGCCCCAGACATAACACACGCACACACCCACATACACACACGCACGCACACACACACAAGCCTGGCCTTGCAGGATCTGAGCAGACAGGGCACAGCTAGATCCAGAGGAGAGATTGGCTGCAATGGTTAGACATTCAGAGGCAGGGCAGACTGCCATCCTGTCTGCGCATCTCTGCTGTCCTACTGCAGGATCTGCGCATCTCTGCTGTCCTACTGCAAGATCTGTGCATCTCTGCTGTCCTACTGCAGGATCTGCGCATCTCTGTTGTCCTACTGCAGGATCTGTCCAGCTGCTCTGCTTTGAGTCGGGAGACCAGCAATGAGTCAGTGCCAAGCCAGGCTGTTCTCTCCCGAACAGTATTGGCCATTCATATATAGAGAGAGAGAGAGGGGGAGCATGCCATTTCATCAGTTGAACTTTTGTGGCCTGGCAGAGAGGAAAAAAGGTTCCCCCAACTTCAGCTGGAATAATCAAACCTTTGTCATTCAAACTCCGCCTTTCCACAGAACAGCAGAAGACCATCAATGTAATTCAGACTTTATCAGTATCTCCCTGCAAGGGGCCCAAAGAGTGTACAACACACTGACTCAGCGTTCGAGTCATATTCACAGCTACTGCTCAGGCCAGGCTGAGAGTCACAGCTTGGATCATGCTAAGAGTCAAAGCTTGCTGATCCTGAGGGCCAGAATGTTTCCACCCTTGTCAGGGGCTCATCTTTTCAGCTTGATCATTCATTCTTCATATTACTTGCATTATATTCTTACAAAATATTACTTGCAATTGCAGTTGGAAATATGGTAACAGTAGCATAATCTTCTTTTGGCATATTCAGCAAATCTTTGAGCATTGACAGACAGCAATAGAATAGAATAGAATAGAATACAATAGAATAGAATAGAATAATTCTTTATTGTCATTGTAACGTCTACAACGAGGATTTGAGTGCAAACCTCACAGTGCAAAGGACCAAAAATAAAGAAAAGCTAATAAATAAACTATACAAGTAATTTAAAAAGTAAGGCTATATAAAAGTAAAAAAAAGTAGAACACAAGTAAAACACAAGTAAAACCACACAGATGTCTACATTTGCCAGTAAATTGCACAGAAATTCACAAAAATTGCACAGATCCTTTAATACAGAGATAAAACCCTTATTGCACAGTGAAGAGCCATGAACATTTATTGCACAATCCCTTAATTCACAGTGAAGGTGAACATTTGTTCGTGGCATTTAGAGCTTGTACTGCTGTGGGATAAAAACTGTTTTTGAGTCAGTTTGTCCTTGTTCTTATGGCTCTATACCGTCTGCCTGACGGTAGCAGTTCGAACAGAGAGTAACCGGGGTGGGATGTGTCCTTTATGATGTTATGGGCTGTCTTGAGGCAGCGGGAACTGTGCAGTTCCTCTAGGGTGGGGAGAGGGCACCCAATGATTGCCTCAGCAGTCCTGACGACCCTCCGCAGCTCTTTCCTGTGTGCCACAGTGCAGCTGGAAAACCACACACAGAGGCAGTAAGTAAGAAACACAGGAACAGTACCTGATTTGATCACTTCAAGCCACTGTGGTCAGAGACAGGTACACAGCTCAGAGAGAGAGACAGGTATACAGGCTTACAGAGAGAGACAGGTATACAGGCTTACAGAGAGAGACAGGTATACAGGCTCTGAGAGAGAAGAATGTATACAGGGTCAGAGAAAGACAGGTGTACAGGCTCAGAGAGAGATGGGTATACAGCTCAGAGAGAGACAGGTATACAGGCTCAGAGAGGGACAGGTATACAGGCTTACAGAGAGAGGCATGTATACAGGCTGCTTGAATGAGCAGGGAGCTGAAAACCCTGGAAAAATCAGAATAAAATTAATAAAAAGTGTTTTTGAGCCATGCTGCAGGATGTGGAAATGGATGGAGGCTATTAATGGTCACTTTATATGGCTCCATTCATCAGTGAGATTAACCATAAAACAGCCATGCTGCTAATGTGGCGCAGACTTTCTAAGATTAATGAATTGTTTCCCAGACTCAAACGGGAGATGGTGTGTGTGTGTGTGTGTGTGTGTGTGTGTGTGTGTGTGTGTGTGTGTGTGTGTGTAAAACACTGTAGAGAGTGCTTTGCATTGCAGGGCTGAGAGCCCAGCAGCTGCAGCGAGTGTGCGTCTGTGTGTCTGTGGAGGTGTGGAAATGTCGCTTCCTCCCTGCTTCCTCTCTCTGTGTCTCTGCGTCTGTCACAGTAACGGTCCCTGCAGAGGAGACGCAGCCCTGGCCTCCCTCACCTCCACAGCATGGGATGCACTCAGTCTCCCCCATGCGTGTCACCCCCTCCGTGTGCTCCCCCGTGTGCCCCCCCCGGTGTGTTTCCCCTCTGTGTGCTTCTCCATGCGTCTCCCCCATGCGTGCGTCTCCCCCATGCGTGCGCTGTGTTTCCTCTCCTTCCATTACTCCCTCTGAAGGAGCGTCTCCTGCATGCCAGTAGGGGCACGCTCTCGTTTGCAGCAGCTGCTGTCTCTCGGCTGGTGATGCGGGGTGTTGGGGGGGTGTTTCCAGATGTGGTTTTGTGGGAACGGAGCAGCGGCTGGCACAGTGGGCGTGGCTGTGACATCATCAGAAATACACGCAGCTTATGGGCCCTGCTACACGGCACCTGCTCTGACTCACAGGGTGCAGCAGAGCTGTTCAGTCAGCTCACTCTGCAGACCACATGCAGTCTGTCATTTCTAAAGAAGGTGACTTTTGAGAGTTTTGGCCCTCAGCATTGCCAAACTGTGAGTGAGGAGGAGACAGAGAGGGGTGGGAGGAGGGGTTTCCATTGCTCTTATTTCCTGCCCGCCCCAGCTCCACACCACCTCCCTCCTTCCTGATGATCCAGCTGAGCACACTCAGTCTCCCCGTCTCCGAGCGCTCTGCTTTCCCTGCCCTTCCCGATCTGGCCGGGAAGAGCTCTCAGCTTGCAGCTCAGACACGTCCTTCAGAGACAATAGCAGAGTGAGACAGAGGCGGAGGAAGAGAGGGCGGCGGGGTGGGGGCGTCTGGCATCAGCACGCAACATGAAAAGCAATGCCTCTGACTCTCTGATCCAAAGGGAGACAGAACTCCGGCCGCTCTCTTTTCTCTCGCTGCTTGGCTGGTTCTGGCTGTGAGCTTGGCTGTCCCGTCCTCTTTGTCTGTGGTGGAGGTCTGAAAGGAGGCTGGAGATTAGCGAGGGGAGCGCTGAGAGACAGTGCAAGATCGGCGCTAAAGAACTGGGACGCACTCACAGGCTGGCACACTCGCCCAGTGTCACCTGGCACAGACCAAGACCACTGAGGCACACTTGCTGTGTCACTGTCTGTGTCACCTGATCTGCCTGAGTGGTCACCTGACCTGCCTGGATGGTCACCTGACCCGCTGGTGCGCTACATGGATCTTAGAGGAAAGAATTACCTACTTTTCTGAGATTCTTCTAAAGCTGAGACTTGCTCTGGACTTGATGCTGCTCAGGGAAGGATGATATGGAGGCCAGTTCAGCTGTGACTCTCCACTGTTTATCAGGCCGGTACTGACCCTGTACTGACCCAATGGATCCCAGTGTCAAAGTCCTCCTGGCTTCTTCACTGAAAACCAAAATCCAGATCGTCAGACAGGTAAACTCAGAAGCCACAGGGATGGTACCACAGAGAGCAGTGCATGTAAAGCTGTCAGTAACAGCATCAGAGTTTTAGCTGCTTCTTTCCTTTCATCAGATTAGAAAGATGAATGTGTGGGAAACGTTACAGTGATTTTGTAACCTTTTAGCCTGATTGGCTGAAATTCGGTGCAGATCAGTGAGCTGCTGGTCTCTGCCAGTGAAATCAACATTTTCTTTATGACTTCAAAGTGCAGACATGTTCACTGTCATTAACATAAGCACACCTTTAAGATGCGAGTTCTCTCTGAAAACTGGCCTGGCAGGAGGTTTACGTATAGCCACAGCCTAGTTGGAAATACAAGCAAAATCATTAGGTTGAATCTTCTACAATTTAAGGATATTTGATATACATTTATTTGTGAAAATGCTCAGTCAGTTGGTGAATACAAATCAGGTCTTTTCTGAAGCAGCTCCACTGCTGCAGGTGTTGTTCAGGTCGCAGTGGCTGCTGTGGGTGCTGTATTAGGGCTTGTGGGGGTTTCTGGGGTGTGTCTGGCTGGTATATTATGGTGTGTTAGTTGCAGGACTCTGACTGGTCTCTGGGGCTTTGGGTGGAGCTTTGCCCCAGCTGGGGCCACGCCCCTCTCAGGATCCCACTGTCTGAAAGGAGCTCTTTGTGCAGCCGAGCTGGTATTGCTGTTCAGCTCCACAGCTTTGGGAAACAAACAGGCAAAGTCATCGGAACGTTTGAGAAAGGGCACACTGGAATATTGTGTTCAGAGTGTCCCCCCTCCCCCGCCTGTCCTCTGTGTGCGGTTAAACGCTCCTTGGCCAATCGGACGGTTTCCCCCGGTGATGCTGGGAGGAAATGCCGAGGCCATAGAAACACTGACTCATCCTGCAGGCCGTGTTCCAGGCCGGGGGCTTGCACGCTCTGGAAAGCTGGCAGGCTGTTCTGCTCGCGTTTCCAGGGAAGCTGCAGGTAGCCGAGCGCTCGGCATCCAAACGGCTCTCCCAGCCTGCTGGGTGGAGATGCATGCTGGGATGTTGGTACCTCCTCAGACTCCTCCCCACACAGACAGCTGAATGCGACTCTATCAGCGGCTTCTGGGAAACACACAGGTTCCCGTCACAATCACACTGTGGAGTCATCGGTAAAGTCCCCTCTGATTGCTGAGATGTAATGTTCTTGGCAGTGAAACTTTCGGATGTTGAGCTGATGGAAGTGTTGGGTAAACCAAACATACACTGTTCCCAGCAGTCATGTGTCCAGAAAACAACAATGATTTTTTTTTTTAGTATGTCCAACCAAACACCATTCCTGGGTTATTTTTTCACATGATGGTTATAATAAGTTTTGGAGGTCTGTTTATGCGGAGAGATCCTCAGGGTAGTGTCGAGTGAAGACAGGGGACAGTTCCAGGGGGCATATTCTGTCTTTAACGGTTGTGTACCCACAATAACAGTTTGGAGAGCTCATATTTAAATTCAGCTACAGGTGTGCTTCCATATGTGACACAGTTCTGGAGTTTGACATGGGTGTTATCATGTTCATTAACAGATTTTGGTAAACTGGTTGGTTCTCTTTTGTGAGAAAGAGTCAGCAAGGTTCTGGCACTTTCCACACACTTGCACCAGCTGTTTCCCTTCAGCTGATGTCATATTAAAAGCAAAATGATTTTTCTTTTCGCATGGTTACCTGTTACCTGATAGATTAGTGTATGCCATCTATGTGCAGGCAGTGTGTATGTATGTGTGTGTGTGTGTGTGTGTGCGCGCGCGTGTGTGTGTGTGCGCGCGTGTGTGTGTGTGTGTGTGTGTGTGTGTGTGTGTGTGCGCACGTGTGTGTGTGTGGGTCTGCATAAGTTGCCCTGCTGTTGGTTCCCTGTCAGGAGAATGGTGTCATTGTCATATTCCCTCCTGTTAATCATATCCTTCTTATTGTGCTGAGTGTGATTTGGCGGAGGTTAACCACTGAGGTCTTACGCAGTGTGTCAGTGTCCACTCGGGTCCCACCCCTGTCTGAAGTAATAAGGCAGTGTAGGGGACAGTTCCAGTGTGACTCAGAGTTTGTCCTTAACTCACACTGTGAGATGCTCTATATTCACTCAATGAATGAAGAGTTCACTGGCGCTAGGGAATCCTGTCCATCAGCCAGACTCTGTGTGGCCAGTTTTTGTCAGTCTGTCAAGGTCCTTTGAGCTCACTTCCTGAACTTCAGGCAGAGGATCACGGGAACTTTTCCAGCGTGGGCAGGGCAGCTCCGGTCCTCCCTGCCCCTGGGGGCCTGCCCCTGCCCGGGCCTCAGCCCACAGGAAACACCCCTGCTCCGTAGGCCGGGCAGGAAGTCCACATATAGACGCAGAAACCTCTTGTGATCCACCCCTTGTTAATGACTCTGTCTGTCTGTCATCTGTTTCCCCACTCTCGTTCTGTCTGTTCTGGCCCGCTTCCTCTGTCTCTGTTAGGATCCTCAGCTGATTGGCTGGCCTCCACCAGTCTCTGCCCGCTGCCCCCCTGCAGTCAGACTCCCTCAGCTCTACACCCCTGCTTCCCCAGATCGCCTCTGTTCCCCCCTCTGTTCCCCCCTCTGTTCCCCCCTCTTAAAGTGCTTCCACATCAAGTCGGATGTTTGATTTCTGAACAGACTGGCCAACTGGATTTCAAAATTTGACCTCTCCTCTCAGATCAGCTGAGAGATCCCAATTAAGGTTATTTACTCCAACATTTAAACAATATTTAATATCTGCAAATTGTCGATGCATATGAACCAGCTTCAGGGGGCGCTACCTGCATCTCTGTCAGAGTGTCTTTGGCATGTAATATTCACGTCATATGCCATATGCTCCTGGTCTGATGTTTTTAATGGTTCTGTTTGCATGGAAAATCTCATAGTAACTATGCACTAGGAATCCTGAAAAACATCCTAACTTGTTTGCCAGCTACTTGTACCTATAATTGGATGTAATTGTTCAGTAAACCAAAGTGCCTCTGCAGGCTGTTAAAAATAGCATGCTTACAACCCTTTAAGGAATCCACATAGGAAAATACCTTTTGTTTTGGCCACAATGCCCAGCCAAGCCAGGAAGGGGCCCAGTGAGAGCAGCTCCGGGTTTCTCTGCTGCCCTTCTCTCCCAGTCCATAGGGCCGTTTCTGCAGGGCTTTCATATGGAAAACGCTGGAATATATATTTCCATGCCCTGATCCAGTAAAAGTGGAAAGTCCTTGTGGTGAGCCAGAGCGAGACGAGTGGTTTGGGTGGGCGGGGCTCATACCCCAGCGCATCTCCTACAGACAGCAGAGAGAAGCAGCGGGCAGAGGGCAGACACACCCCCACATCACTGCCACACACACCTCATTCTCTCTCAGCTGAAGAATCCATCCCGTACCCGCCGTTAGACTGCTGCTGCATTTATAAGCAGGGAGAAAGAGTCTCCTGAATGGGACCATCGTAAAGCAGCCCCATGCTGGTTCCCCACGGCGTTTCCACGGCGTTTCCATGGCGTTTCCATGCGCAAAGCTTCCTTTTAATGGCTGTCCGGTAATAACAGCTGTAAGTCTCAACGGTGTGGAAAGACTGGAGTACAGGAAGCCCTTTGATGCTGCTCCTTTAACCTTTGCCCTCCCCCCTCCCGACCCCCTCTGTCCCTGGGGGCGTGGCTCTCACTGAGGGGTGTGCCCTCCCTCCTGAGCCCAATGGCAGGCTCCACCCGTACAGCACTATACAATCGTGTGTATTTATATTTACATTTATTCTTTTGGTAGACACTTTTATCCAAAGCGATTTAGAAGTGAGGCAGAGCACAACACAAGCAAAAAAGCCATATAAGGAGACAACAATATTAGAAGCGCAGTATGACCAAGTTTCAACAATTGGCCAGACAATGTACAAGCTAGCTGGTAGAGATACGAGCGCATGAAATCATAGATTTGAAATAAAAGAAAATATGAGACATTGTTTGAAATATAAGAAATTGCTTACATGGTAGTGTTTCAGGTGTTCGGGTGAGTGCAGAAGAGCTGTGTCTTCAGATGTTTCTTGAAGACGGAGAGGGACTCGGCAGAAGGGATGAGGGGACAATGGCAGAGAAGGTTCTGGAAAGTGATTTTGTGCTGTGATGTGACGGGACCATAAGATGCCATTCTGTAGCAGAGTGTAGTGATCAGGAGGGAACATAGGCTTGTAGTAGTGAGTTCAGGTAGGTAGGTGCAGTTTTTGTCGGTTGTTCTGAATGCAAACATCAAGGCCTTGTACCTGATGCAGGCAGCTACAGGTAGCCAGTGGAGTGAGATAAAGAGAGGTGTAACGTGGGCCCTCTTTGGTTGATTGAAGACCAGACGCACCGCCACATACCTTCTGAGACCCCAGAGGTCAGAGGTCAGATTTAAGATGCCAGGGGCCCTCCCGCACAGCTGAGCTGAGCAGCTCAGCATGTGTGGCAGTAAAATCACTGCAGCCCAGACTGACTGTTGGTGTATGTGGACTATTTGCATACAACAGTGCCGAGCAACTACAGCTTACGCTTATGTGACTCTTTCAGCAGTGACCTCCAGACCAACAGGGTGACCCAGAGAAGGCTGACCCAGGTGGGGGAGTGTGGTGTGTCAGGGTGGGTTACAGGAGTGTGAGGTGTATCAGGGTGGGGTGTGGAAGTGTGTGGTGTGTCAGGGCGGGGTGTGGGAGTGTGAGGTGTGTCAGGGTGGGGTGTGGGAGTGTGTGGTGTGTCAGGGTGGCGTGGGTAAGTGAGGGGTTGAGGGATTGTGTGAGTGACAAAGGGCTGCCCTCTTTTAGGGAGTGCCAGATTTAGCGTCTCTTTTCTCTGTACTTAGCCTCTACTGTTAACATCCTGCACTCTGTAATCCTGCCGTTCCCAACATCATTTTCCCAGCCAGACGCCCGCTTTCACCCCCCTGTGCTATGGCCCTGTGGCCCCTGTGCTCCTGTGCAGCTGTGTATTGTCAGGTCAGATGCACTATAAACCCCGATTGTCAGGCAGTGGTGATCATTAAGACAGGAGGAATCTGCCAGCTGCTTCATCTGGTGTGTTACCCCAGAATAATGGTGCTTAGCATGTGTTACAGTTTAGCCACAGAGTGTTACAGAGCCGCAGCTGGTGTCAG
The DNA here is from genome assembly GCA_019176425.1 of Megalops atlanticus. Taxonomy (NCBI): domain Eukaryota; kingdom Metazoa; phylum Chordata; class Actinopteri; order Elopiformes; family Megalopidae; genus Megalops; species Megalops atlanticus. The sequence goes on along the minus strand of CM032883.1, from coordinate 39,028,201 downwards.
TCAGAGGTGTTTTGCTCCCTGTCTGACAGTGAGCTTCTGCATCATATTCACACCAGGCTGACAGAAACAGCAGCACCAAAAATCACACCTTTCAGCTGATAACAATCCTGAAGCTGTTTGTTTTCCATTAGTGAAAATTTAGATCACTCGGGGTCATCCAGATGCAGCTCTTTCTTATCTAATGTTCACATGAAACAATTTTAATTATATCGAAAGATGAAGTTTCACTGGAGTGAAAAAACGTATCGTTTAACATGGAGATTGTTTTAACTGTTTCACTGAAAAACAGTTGTTTTTCCTGTATGTAAAATGATAAGATGTATTTCGGGATACGTGAGTAAAATGATCAGCTGCTGAGGGATTACGCTGATTTGAATCGCGTTTGCAGCTCACCGCGCACCTTCACGCTTCCTCTCTGCGTAACGGGCTCCAGCGCAGGGAGTGATCGCCGGGTTGGTGTAATTTGCTCAGGATTCAATAGGAGGCGTGGTTTTACGGAAACAGTCTGTAAAATATTCTTTAAGCTGTACTACAGATTTTGCTTCTGCTGCTGACTCCACGTCTTCCTTTAAACCCTTATATATAGTATAGTTCCTGTATAGTTTCCGATACTCCACCTAAATGATTCAGTAGTTTGGTCTGTCCCAGCCCCTCAGTTTAATTTTGCAATAATGTCCCCATTGCATATGACAAACTCTAATCACGGTAATAACTTACTGAACATAGGATAACTTACGGAGCCTACGCTCGTAACCCCTGTGTTACAAAGGAAGCACACAGGTTTGAGAGAGAGACAAAGGAGCAGCAACCCAGCTAACATTGTACTCAGAGAGTGAGAATCGCACTCACTTGAGAAAGTCTTTTTAGTTTTTTTTGTTTCATACTCTCTGAGGAAAAGTAATGATAGGCTCTTTTTATTTTCACAGTGATTTCACTGCACGCATTTTGTATACAGATATATCTTGTACACACGTTAAATATATCTTTCATAACTTCAGCAGCTGTATCTCTTCCTAGGAAAACGTTTTATTTGTGCGTTCGTGTGGTCTCGTCTAAAAATGTCGGACTGGTGCGGCTGGCGGCGGCTGCTTGCGCAGCGGAAAGCAGCGGCTCGGTAATCACACGGTACAGAGGATCGGCATGCAGCGATCAGCGCGCGACGAGTTTCCTGCCCAACGCGGCCGGATTCTGCAGCAGCCGCGCTAATCGCTTCCATGTGCCACACGGCAAAGGCGCTTTTCCGCTAATCACACTTTTTTTTTTTAGAAGCGTAACGCCTCTTTGCATAGAAATGCGGATTTGTGGGACTGTTCCTCAGCGTCGGAATGTGTGAAAGGACAGAAGATTACCTGCCTGCCGGTGGGCAGAGGCCCCCGGGCGCCAGCCTGCCACCTTGTGGCGTAAAATGGAATGGTATGGATGTGCAGGGCTCTGAGCTGATCCCAGTCACAGGCACTGGATGGTATCATCATTCTTGATTGAAAATGAGAACAAATTATAATCATAAACTACGAACAACAGCTTTTCACATGAATTCATTCATCTTAAAAAAGAATATATGTGTCTGTTAAGTGTTTTCTTATGATGAAAGAATGCTCTATTCTCCAGCTCAAAAAAGCCTTAAAATAGTTAAAATAAATATTGTGCTTTATAAAATTACAGGCTAGCTCAAGAGAGGCATATTTTTCACAAGAGGAGAACTTTATTCAGAAAAAATATCTATCTATCCATTTTCTGAATATAAACATCTTAAATGGAATTTTGTCCTCCAAGAAAAGTCATTTTCAAGGCAGTGTTCTGTGACGTGTCAGTTCTTTCCCTGAGAACACTGTTCCTTCCTACTGGTTCACAAGCTGCTGTATGAAGTGCCTTCTCACCAATCAGTGATGAGGATGGTGATGTCATGGATGGATACTGATTGTGTTGGGACATGGAAGAGAGTGAGGGATGGAGCCAAGCCAGGGGATTAAACAGGGTGTGTGCGTGTGTTTGTGTGTGTGAGTGAGTGTGTGTGTGTGTGTGTGTGTGTGTGTGTGTGCGTGCGTGTGCATGTGTGTGTGTGTGTGTGTGTGTGTGTGTGTGTGTGTGTGTGTGTGTGTGAGTGTGTGTGTGTGTGTGTGTGTGTGTGTGTGTGTGTGTATGTGTGTGTGTGTTTGTGTGTGTGTGCGTGAGTGTGTGTGTGTTTGTGTGTGTGTGCGTGAGTGTGTGAGTGTGTGAGTGTGTGTGTGTGTGTGTGTGCGAGTGTGTGTGTGTGTTTGTGTGTGTGTGCGTGTGCGTGAGTGTGAGTGTGTGTGTGTGTGTGTGTGTGCGAGTGTGTGTGTGTGCGTGTGTGTTTGTGTGTGTGTGAGTGTGTGTGTGTGTGTGTGTGTGTGTGTTTGTGTGTGTGTGTGCGTGAGTGTGTGTGTGAGTGTGTGAGTGTGTGTGTGTGCGAGTGTGTGTGTGTGTGTGTGTGTGTGTGTGTGTGTGTGATGGAGGGGATTACAGTGCGGGGTTGAGCCCCAGCAGGAGAGGAGCGGGGAGCAGGCAGCTGTCAGGCAGAGATAACAGCGAGTGTGAGGGGGCTCTGAGCGAAGCTGCTCTCAGGGAGCAAAATCCCACTGAGAAAATAACAGCAGCCTGTCACAGACTCTCTCACTGCTCACCTGTTTTAGCACAACATTTGAAAACTATGCACATTACCTGCAGTTATGTCTTCCATCAGGAAGATGACAGTGTGATGTGTATCTGTGGCCCCTTCCTCAGGTGTCTGAGCTGGAGGAATGTTTTTGTTTTCCTCAGGAGAGGAAGCTTCGTGCTTAAGATCACACACAGCTCACAATCAGATCCTGGGCCTCTGAGTTCATTTACTACACATGATCTCTCAGATGTCTACAGATAGCTGCATCGCCAGAAAAACAAACACGAATGACTGGATGAAAAAGAAGCTGTTGCATGTTAGGATTTGCTCTGAGGCCATGTTGTCCCTCGCTCCCGGCCCTGCTCTGGCCCGGGATCAGGCTGGCAGCTGTGCTCCCTCTCATGTCTTCAGCATGTGGAAAATGACTCACCTGAGGACCCATGATCCTCTCTGTCTCCACATGCTGTAAGGACAGCATGTCCCCTGGACTTTTAAGGAGGGGTGGGGCCACACATCTGCAGCTGTTATGATGGGATGTGGTGAGGAGAGGAGATGGGTTACCGTGGTGAGGAGAGGAGATGGGTTACCGTAGTGAGGAGAGGAGATGGGTTATGTTGGGGCTGATTATACTGTCTTCTGTGAGATGTTTCTCAGATTGGCCAGGTTCTCCAGATTGCCATGGCAGCCAATGGGGAGCGTTCCTCTGCTCCTGCTGGCCACACCCTCCACAAACTGCAGGTCCCCTTCATCTCCAGTATCTCTGTCCCCCTGCGGAGCGGACTGTACCCCTCCCCCTACTCTGGCTGGAATGCCAGGCTGAGGAGCATTCGGGGCACGCTGGACATAAAACAATGGCAGTCTTTGTCCCGCAGCGGAAGAATGTGCCTTTCTCTGCATTGTTGCGCCTGTAATCTGTGTTCCTGCTGGCCGTGGAGCGGGTCCCTCTTCTTGCTACTCTCACAGAGGTGATGTGCTCTGCTGAGCAAAGGAATGCCATCATACTGTGGCTGGAGTCTGATTAAACCTGCAGAGATCAGATGGATTTCCCCAGGTTGATGTTTAATGGCGGTGCTTTAGTGTACATCTCCTGTTTAAGCTGCGGCTTTGCAGTTTTTGTTGAGTTGCTTTTTTTCATTCTGTTTCTTCTCTGATGTTTTTCAGTGTGTTTGGCTTTTGTTCTTCACTCTTCTTCCTCACTTTGCTCCATCCAAAGCCCTCTCTCTCCCTCCATCCCTTTCTCTCCCTCTGTCTTTCTCCCCCCCGCTGTCTCTCCCTCCCTCTCCTCTCTCTTTCCCTCCTTCTTTCCCCCTCTCCCTCCCTCTCTCTCTGCCCCCCCTCTCTCCAGCTCTTGCCTGCTTGCCTGTTTTATCAGGAATACTGGCTCCAGGGCAGGAATGTGAGGCTTAGTTCACTTCTGAAACAAGAACAGACAGGTCAGACTTCTGAATGGAAGCAGGTAGAGGGAGAGACAGAGAGAGAAGGAGTTTGTATTATGCAAAGGTGTGAGTGTTTTATAAAGGTTTGTAGCTGGTGGCTGCAGAGGTGAAAGGACAGAAGCATTTCTGTGAATTATATTATGGACTTTTTTCATGAACTATCAGAAATGGAGATGCTGTCACTACCAGACAACTGGAGAAAGGTAAAATCAGCAAATTCATAAAACTATAGTTTAAATATGTTTTAAACTATATGTTTAAATAGCACTGTTTCCAGAATGTTATCTAGGACCATACAAGAATGAGCTATGTTAGAAAGGTTCTTATTTATTATTTATATGTTTAACCATTTGACCACAGATTGTTCTGCTGGATTTGGCTGCATCACAGTGTTTTGTGGATCTTTGTCTCGGAGGGGAATTGAAATGGAGGAGATCTGTGGGTCTGTGGGTCTGTGCTGGTCGTTTGGGGACACAGTGGCCTTCGCTCTACAGGGACAGCCAGGGAGTGGACAGAATGCACAGGCAGCATGAAGGCACTGATGTAGCACACTGTGTCCTCCTTTTGAAACACTGGCCGTTTAAATGTGCTATCTCTGTAAGGACCTGTCAAGCCTTGGAACTCAACTGCAGTTGTTGGCCTCTGATAAAATCATGAAGGTTGTGAGTTATGGAGTATGAGTAATGTTCAGGCTAAGATTGTGTTTTCCATCAGTGTAATGCTGCGTGGAGCTACCTGCACCACTCCATCCACCCTGAGGGGAGGAAGATTTTACCACAATTACTGTAGATTAGCCCGACTCACTGTGGGGATTCTGAGACACATGACGGCCGACTGACTGCATGAATTCAAAGCAGTTCAGTGCAGTGCGGGAAGTCCGGTGTTTTCAGTCCTCGTGTTGTAGTGGACCCCAGGGTGAGGTGAGTGCAGCACACAAGTGACCTGAATGCAGACATGATCTAAACACAAGCGTGATGTAAATTCATGCATGATTTAAGCACGCACACAGTCTAAATACATGTGTAATATAAACGTACAGTTCATCTAAGTAAGGGGCCCTCTGTGTTTGTTTGACCTTAAATCTCAAAGCCCAAAATCACTGATTAAGTGGAAAGGAATTTGGAATTTTCACAGTGGGCAGACAGGCATGTGGTGAGTGTGTTGCATGAGTGTTGGGTGAGTGTGTTGGGTGTGTTTATTTTGAGTGTGTTGGGTGAGCGTGTTTGGTGAGCGTGTTGGGTGAGTGTGTTTGGTGAGTGTGTTTGGTGAGCGTGTTGGGTGAGCGTGTTGGGTGAGCGTGTGACAGGCATGGCATGGGTGCTGTTCTGCCTCAGTCTAAAATCTGAGTGTGTTTGTAAAAGCCATCAGTCCTGTGAATGCCAATGGAATGAAACACACCAGTGACTCCAGAACAGAGCCAATGATAAGCGTGATAAACACACGCATAGTGTGTGTGAGAGTGTGTGCGTGTGTGTGCGTGTGTGTGTTTTGTTGCATTTTCATTTCCAAATGATATAACTTCAAATAAGTGTTTAAGCTCAATTTTGCACTCATGGGAAGATATCATGTCATAAAATGAGAGGTTGATTTAAAAAATACAATTTTGCAGCAAAAAATAATATTTAAAAAATACAAATAATTTAAGACACAAAAATGTGACTTGATTCACAGGCACTTCTACGAAGTCTCTGCTGGCCATTCTCTGGGTCTGTGGCAGTCATTTGCTCCAGGTGTTTCAGATCGTGTTGAGTCATGCTGCTTTATTTTGAATAGTCCTGTTTGATACCTGAGAGCACCTGCAGGATGGAGTGTGTTTGAACAGAGGTTAGCCACCTGGGAATGGAGCTGTCCAATAGGAGGACCAACAAGCCAATCAGAGTGCTTTATCACCAGCCTTCAGGCCCAGATCTGTCTAATCCAGCCCATATAACTGGGGCAGTGTGCCACCCACTTACAAACAGAGGTGCAGTCCATGTGTGTAAACATTTACTCACATCCTGCAAAGAGGATTATTTTCTTCCATCTTTATTCCCTTTATGGGATTTTAATTTTAACATTATGGGATGGGGTCAGAATCCTAGGAGCAGGGTTTCCAGGATGTCAGCAGCTGTAATACTTTAATATTTTATTCAGTTTAAATCATATGTGATACACACAAAGGCCAAGCATTACACACACAGCCAGCTCTGTCTCCACCCCTCTGCATGCTACTGCTTCTGATCCATATTTGCTAACTTGACAGCAGGAGGATGTTGAAATTTTAGCTGTGCTATCGCTGTTTTCTGTGTTGTGAAACGGCTTTTGAAAGAGGTCAAGATATTATTCTTATTGGAGATATTTTAAATTATTCTTGGCCTGCAATACTATAGTAAGGCATGCCAGTCCAAATAAGGACATAGACTAAAATATTTGTAAAGATGAAATATTAATCAAGATTAATTATGTATCAGTGTTAATTAGGTATTGATTGATAGGGGTGGCAGTGTAGCATACTGGTTAAGGAGCAGGACTCGTAACCGAAAGGTTGCCGGTTCGATCCCTGCTAGGACACTGCTGCTGTACCCTTGGGCAAGGTACTTAACCCACAATTGCCTCAGTAAAATATCCAGCTGTATAAATGGATAACATTGTAAAAGAACTGTAACCTATGTAAGTCACTTTGGATAAAAGCATCTGCCAAATAAATAAATGTAAATAATTGACTTATCCTGCAGATGAGGAATTAATTATTATTTCAGCTCTTAATTCATACCCAGCAGAAGAGCAGATTTGATTTGAAGATGAAGTCTGGAATCACTGGCTGGAAGTGGACCAATACTCCTGAGAGTCTGAGCTGATGCACACAGCAGAGCCCTGATCGGGATACTATTCTGCAGAAAGCTCTAATTCAGAGTGTTTCTCTCTCCTGCAGGATCTTCATGCTTCTGAGGGTGTGATTGACAACGCGGTTGACATGGACCGTCTCAACAGGAACGTGCCTGAGTGCAGTCGACAGACACATCAGGTCTTACAGGTGAGGTACATTGTGGGAGCTGTAGTTTTGATGCTGTTTTGACTTCTGCCTACTATGATCCTCTGCATAATAAGGTCACAGGTAGAGGAGATGGGATAAAGTCCCAATTTTCATCCTGGTCAAAAGAAGTTCAGTGACAGTGATCCAGTCCCTGAAGAGAGTGCTCTGATGCTTACTGAATGTTTGCTGGAAAACTGGATGTGAAAATTGCATGCGAAAGTCCTTAAAGTCTGAAAAAAGGAGCAAAGAACAGCTGCTGCTGGAGCTGCCTCACTCAGCTTTACAGTATTTTACCCAGAATGCTGTGTTTTCAGGGCAGAGCTGCTTTAGTGATCCTGTTATGCCCTGCAGGCTTTGATCTGCTGCTCAGCACTGAAAAGTCGAAGGCGAAAAACCCCATGGGAAGAAAGAGTCTGCGAAATGATAAGAAGTGAGCTGATGGGTAGAGAACAGACAGAAAGAGTTCACACAGTAAGAGCTATAGGATGTGCAGTCTGAAGGGGAGGGAAGAATGAAATTATACAGGTCTTCTGGTATGAACTTGATTAAAGGGCCTCTTTCTGTTCAGTGTTTCTCATTGTGAAGTGTAATTATTGCCCACTGTGATGTGTCTCAAAGTTATCATTTTAGCTTCTCGGAATCTTGGGTTGGAAAAAAATGCACCTGTCTTTAAAATATTTTATTTCAGGGTAAATCAGCTTGCAATAAATACCCCCACTCATACTGTCTTTTTCAAATATGTATCTTTTAAATTCATCAACATAGCTAATGTTTGGGTCATGTGACCTTTGTCAGAGCATTAAGGTATGTGAAGGGTGTCTTTCTTTACTAGCCAATAACAATTACATTTACATTTATTCATTTGGCAGACGCTTTTATCCAAAGAGACTTACATAGGTTACAGTTCTTATACAATGATATCCATTTATACTGCCGGATATTTTACTGAGGCAATTGTGGGTTAAGTACCTTGCCCAAGGGTACAGCAGCAGTGTCCCAGTGGGGATCGAACCGGCAACCTTTCGGTTACGAGTCCTGCTCCTTAACCAGTATGCTACACTGCTGCCTAATTAATTGCTTAACCTAATTAAAATCAATTAGGTTAAGCAATTAATCCAGCAACATTCACTCATGACTGGTTGGTCACAGGCATGCTCTTCAGACATGTGGTGTTGCAGAATCACGCTCACTCGCTCCGGATCAACAGTCACATCTGATAGCCAGCATTACAACGGTGGTTTAAAGGTTTGTCGTTGGCTCCCTGTGCACAGAGCGCCCCCTTGAGGATGCAGCCTGTGTGATTGTGCCCAAACTGTGCCTGTGCAGAGAAAACCTGCAGTCCCAGCTCAGTTTCAGAGCCGCTCAGTCTCTGCTGCTCAGTTTCAGAGCCACTCGGTTTCAGAGCCGCTCAGTCTCTGCAGCTCAGTTTCAGAGCCACTCGGTATCAGAGCCGCTCAGTCTCTGCTGCTCAGTTTCAGAGCCGCTCAGTTTCAGAGCCACTCACTTTCAGAGCTGCTGGGTCCCTGGCCTTTATCTCTTATCTAAATCCTCTTAACCCCGACCTGCCTCAGATCAGCTGCCTAATTCAGCCCTGATAATCCTGTTTGGCCAGCCGAGATACCACCTTGATGGAGAGCTCGAGAGCTCGGCCTAATGACTCTGTTTCTCAGGAGGATGGGGGGCACACGGCTGGGGAGGGGGACACACGGCTGGGGAGGGGGACACACGGCTGGGGAGGGGGACACACAGCTGAGGGGGCACACATCTGGGGAGAGAGCTGCAGGGCTGCAGGGCTGAGGCTGGCCTGGCAGGGATTAGCCAGACTAGAGCAATATTGATGAATGAATTTCAAGTGGGATAGTAGAAAGTAACACCATGCTGTGTCCTGTGCTTTTGCAGGCTGTGGTGTGTGTGTGTGTGTGTGTGTGTGTGTGTGAGTGTGTGAGTGAGTGAGTGAGTGAGTGAGTG
>CM032883.1:39006667-39016667 GCA_019176425.1 Megalops atlanticus | reverse complement strand
GCACGCTTAGAGAAAATATTATAGATTAAACCAAAAGCAAGAGGTCATTTCCAGTGGCCAGTCAGGCCTTCCCTTGCTCCCTCATCCTTTTTCAGCAGTATGTGATGAATTATTTTCTCTCCTGTTTTCTGCCTATTGGGGTAAAGTTTCACATTATATTCTCTTATATTCCTCTCAAGGCAGATATACTGACCTAAAGGCTGGTTTGATTGGCTGTTGGGAGAAGCCTTGAACCAATGGTGTTCATGCTAGCGTTGGGTCTGCTGTTGCAGGCAGGACGACACTGGGCCATGGTGCGATGGACATTAACATCCAGGGCCCGGGGGTGGCGGCCCAGCACTGCTACATCGAGAACCGCGGAGGGGTCATCACCCTGCACCCCTGCGGCAACCAGTGCGCCATCGATGGCCTTCCCGTCACCAAACCTGTGCGTCTGTCTCAGGGTAAGAGTCTGCAGCTGCGTCCTCCCCCCAAAAATACCCACCCCCACTCACCCCCACAGCCTCCAACATACTCACTGCCACTCACCCCCACAGCCTCCAACATACTCACCCCCACTCACCCCGACATACTCACCCCCACAACCTGAATGTACTCACCCCCACTCACCCCCGACATACTCACCCCCACAGCTGCCCCCTCACCCCTGACTGTGTGCCATATATGCTGCAAAAACAAATCTCAGCTTTTCTTCCATAAGATACAGTACATTTAAAAATAAATGTAATGTAAAATAGTCATGATAGGATTTATCTTTCTTAAACATATCATCATTAAAAACATTTTTCTTTAACACAAGATTGTTCTTATTTTTAAAAAGTAAAGAGAATGAACTCATAAAATCTCTGAAGAACACACTACACTTGCAGAGCAGTACAATCAGATAAACACACCCACCAATGTGTTTGCCCTGGCCTTTCTACACTGCCTTTACAAATATGAAATGTGCTCCTGTTTAACGTGACTTTTCAGAATAAATGCTAACTGATTTCTGTAGCCAGATGCTGAGTGCAGAGCAGTATCAGTCCATTGTGCTGGCTGTTATCTGTGTGAGAGTGAGTCTCAGGGAGAGGATGGCCAAGAGCTGCGACTCGCTGTTGCTCTTGGCAGTGAGCGCCTGTCTGGTGCTCTCTTGGCAGGACATGTGTCTCAGCTTTGCTCTGGCGAGAGAGGAGAGGTCAAGGGTCAAATCAATGCCTTCAGCTCACAGTGGGGAGGTGGGGGCACAGTGAAACAGGTTTTTGGGGTGGGGCCTAAGTCCATTAGGGTGTTATAGTGGTTTTTACACTATGTACCTGCCAATCCATTTGGACGAGTGAATGCAAATTCATGTAAACTAGCCAGGGATCAATGCTAACCTGCTGTTATGAAAGCAGCACTCAGTGCTTGAGAATGGAGCGACAGAAATCCATGCAGCAGAGGAAAAGCATTTCCTGAAGGATTGCCTCGTGCTGTTGCGGGACCGTCATGGACCTGCACCCACGGGCAGCTCAGTGTGCAGGGGCACAGAGATGTTGATGTTTAGCACCATCTGTTTTCCTACAGGGAGCTGAGTCCATTTCCATTTGACTGTAATTCATTAGATTTGAGATTCAATTCCTCTCAGCAGTGTTTCACTCAGATGAGAGAGGGAACATCCAGGACTCTGGAGGAGCACGTGTGTCTTGCAGTTTTTTGTATTCCCAGCTGGGACGGGGAAGTAGATTACAGCGTCACTGATTAGTGTTCCTGTAGAGCTGCCCATCAGAGCCCTGTAGTCACTGCACTGCAGAACCAGACGAGATTTGGTCAGTTATAAATGTGAAGGGATGCTCAGGGACATTTCAGCAATTCTGCACAGTATTTTCAATTAATTCTGATTAATTCCTCTCCTGCTGCTGTTCTACAGGGGAGCTGTTATACACTACTAAATTAACATGCTGAAGGGGTGAATGGAACGGACCTCCTCTGTATAAATCACACTCACAAACATTTAATGTAGAATATATTTTTTAATTTTCCATTAACCAAACAGTCAAATAATCAAACAATATCACATATTTATTGCCATCTTCCACCAGCTGCCTGTTCTTTATTGAATAAAAGAGGGTAATATAAGCCTCATTTATTCAATATTCCAAATATAAGAGCAGAACACAACAGAGATATTATAATTAATGATTATGATTTGAAAGTGGGGAGGGAAGTGTGGCATTTTCCTTCTTTGTTGAATTAATCGCACAGGAATTACTGATTAGAGTATTTTAGAATTTCTCAGTCTTACATTAAGTTAGTATCGTGCACCATGAACAATAAGAAGACTGAACGACCAGATTTAAACCTAAATATCAAAACTGTACCCACTTCCTTTTCACAGTTAACGGGAATTCAGTTGCTCAAAGCCTGCACTGCCGGCTCAATGTTGTCTGGGAAAGCATTTTCACAGAGAGGAGGTTAAGTAGGGAAAATGCTATTTCACAACAGATTGGTTTGTATCTGCTTTTGCAAAAGTTGAACTTGATTACGAGTTATGAAAGACTACAATCTGGAAATTCACACATCTGTATCCAAAATATATTATATTTTCATTGTTCCTAACATGCGAATGCGAATGTGAAACAGTCGCCGCTGTCGGCGGAGGAAAAGGCGTGTTGATGCCGCAGAGGTGAAGCAGCCTCCAGCGCTCCACTGCGCTTCCTGCGCCGGGCGCACCGCTCACCTCGCGGTGCACATGGAAGCTATGAGTCAGGACTGTCACATTCCGTTCTTCTTTTCTCCCTCTCCCTACCCCCTCCCTATCCCCTCTCTCTCTCTCTCTCGCTCGCTCTCCTACCCCTTCCGCCCCTCTCTCTCTCGGTGGGAAATTAGTTTGAGTCAGCGACAGTGACAGCTGTTTTACTCCTAACACACACCGCACTCCGCAGCGGACACTCGGAAGGAGACATGTGCTTTCTCTCTTAGCTTTGTTTATAGCTGGCAGTGTGGTGCTGCATAGCTGCTGTGAGAATGATAGAATTAATTAGTGAATACAGCAGTAATAGCGCAGGTGATCGCAGCCTGACGAGTCTGCCCTAGTTTACTTACACTTGGAATACCTCTTCGAAAGGGCAGAAGAGATGAAGATAACAGGGACATCAGGAACTGACTGTGCTTTCTGATTTGGATTATACGAATGGCTCTGATAGCCGCAGTATTGTGGAATCTCAAACACGGCTGAACGGCGTTTATGAGAGAGCTGGCTACTGCATTTACCCAGGTGGACATCTGCGCTCTTTTGTCTGGCAACAGAGGGTCCGTGAGTAACCCTTGGGAGAACGCTGATTTACGCCATTATCATAACAAAGCCATAGACGGGACTCCCGAAGCCCGCAGTGCCGCTGTCTGCTCCGCAACCTTTAATTGCTAATAAGGAAAACACATGGCTCTCGGTTTAAAGGGACAGATGCAACGTTAACTGCCGAGGACTGGACGTCTAGAATTCCCTGCATCCAAGCGTAAGTGTTTAAAGATTCGCTACCCGTATTACTTCTGCTTCGAAGTAGATTTTTTCATTCAGAGGGACTGGTTACACATCAACAGGGCGAAACTGCAGCGGCAGGCTGGAGTATCCCGCAGATCAGTACTGCGCTGGAGTTAGCGATGAAGTGCGGTCTTTTTAAGGCATCACGTGTCCTCAAATTAATATATTCCTCGATTGATAACGACCAAACAAAGGAAAACACAGACATGTCAGGATTCGAGCTAGGGGCAGTTCGCAAATGTCAGAGACTTTATGCTGTTGTGGTTTTCTCAATCCAGCTATGTCTTTATTATTATTTTTGTTTCATATCTAGTTGGACACGCGTAACGTAGACAGTATTTTTTAACATGTGTTTAACCTGGAAGGAATGTAGGAACATCTGGTTTTCTTTGAAATCCTAGAAAATCCCCATCTTCACAGATTTGCCACACAGATACCACGTAAATGCCGTCTGTAGACGATGACTTCTATAAACTTGGAGTGACTCATAGCTGGGTAATTTTTTAGCTCTGAATGTTCCAGACACGTTTATTTATTGTGTTAGGGTGTGAACTGTTCTGTCAGCGATGAGAAATTTTTTATCACTGTAGGATTTAAGCAATTTTCTGAGAGGACTCCACTTAATGCGTTGTTGTCACAACATTCGCACAGTTTCCAAAACATGTATTTGACGTTATTTAACGCGAGGAGTAGATGGTCAGCACAAAACGAACTCTGAATATTAAGACGTGTTACTTAAGTGATTGAAACTGATCATCGTCTTTTTCATCGCATTCGTCTGTGGTCTTATATGACTCTCTTGCTGCTTGTGCACGGTAAACGCGCAGGCTACTGGTTGTTAACGGCGAATCCCCTGCGCGAGAGACACGATCCGGTTTCAGTTTGGCAGGGTCACGGACTGCCTGTATATTATTCCGCTTCTATTCCTGTCCGGGGTGACAGCAGCAATGCTAGGCCTGTCTGGGGCTGCTATTTTTTCATCTTGCTCTTCAGTGCTCTGCTGCTCTTTGACAGCATACAATGATCACTTTTAAAAAAATATATAAAGAAAACAGCACACCCTGCCCTTCCCCTCTGTCCCCCAGCAGGTCCGCGCACAGAGCCGTCAGTCAGCGCTCAGACCTGTTTATTCCTCAGAATTGGAAACCCCGGCAAGCGTGTTCACGGCTGACCGGGAGTCTCCCCTGTGTGGCCGCATCCGCTCTCCGCGTTTAAGGAGACATCTGTTTGCGCGGCTTCCACACGCAGGAAGGATCGCCCTCAGCCAGAGACCTGTGTGTACACATCTGTCACGAGGAGATTAAGTACACATTAGACTCCACTGCTGGGTTCAGACGCTCACACATTTTTACGTTGCGCTTTATCGGTTTGGATGTGAGAAAGCATAGTGGTGCATCATTTCAAAACATCTTCATTGAATTATTCCTGCTGGAGTTTCTGTCTGGCAGGAAAACACATGTCCCCATTCACAAACCTCTGTAAATGTTTAAGAGCATTCATTCAAGCCCTCAGCACAGATCTGCCAGGTCTGGCAAAAGCAGCTGGTTACTGGACACTTGTTAGTGTATTTAGCTCACTGCAATAACTTGTACACATTTTGTTTTCTCAGAGTTAGCCAGCGGTGAAGAATTCAGAACCAGTCAGCATTAAGTTGCTACCAGCGTAAGTGCTGGAAGGACATTGCATGTCACTATTGGCATTTAGCAGAGTCTCTTATCCAGAGCGACTTACATGGGCTGCAATTTTTTTACATGTTACCCATTTATACAGCTGGATATTTACTGAGGCAATTCTGGGCTAAGTACCTTGCCAAAGGGTACAACAGCAGTGCCCCAGCCAGGAATTGAACCTGCAACCTTTGAGTCCTGCTCCTTACCACTATGCTGCACTGTGCGGGGCTTTCAGACTCTGTGTGGTGCCATCAGTAAGCTGGTCTGAGAGTGGGGTCAGTGAGGGAGGACTCTGGAGGAGAGAGTGCCGAGGTCAGTCCTCCTCTTGCTGGAGTTACGCTGTGCCTCAGTGGCCTGGTCTCCTACTAAACCCTGCAGCCAGGCGGTGATTCTCCCCGTCCTGTGATTAGATGCTGGTCAGCTGCTGTTGAATGAAAACCCAGGCACTCATCATGTGAGTGGTGTGAATTTCCTGGAGTTCAGATTTACAGCCTCCTATCTCCAGGGGAAACGGGGGGAGATGATTCTGCCCAGACTGCGGCCGTGCCGTCCCTGCAGTAAGCCTGTGGAAGGGCGAGGGTGAGGCCACTGCTGTGCCGAGATGCAGAAACGCAGCTCCGCGCTGCTGCTCCCTGCGTCTGGGTGCTGGGGGGGGGTCTGGGTGCTGGGGATGGCTTGGAGGGGGGGTCTGGGTGCTGGGGATGGCTTGGGGGTCTGGGTGCTGGGGGGTCTGGGTGCTGGGGATGGCTTGGGGGGGGGGTCTGGGTGCTGGGGATGGCTGGGGGCTCTGGCTCAGAGGATTTAGTGGTCAGCCTTGTCCTCCAGACTCTCTCACTGTAGCGAAGCTTAGCGATGCCGTGGCAACAGGCTGCATACCTTTAGACATGCCCTGCTGTACAGGAGCCAGAACTCAGAACAATGGACGACACGTTCGGCAGCGAGTGTGGAATGATGGCCAGCCTGCACAAAGCCCAAAGCCAGTGATGCTACAGAGGCATTCACCACAACAAACCCCTAACAGCAGAACATGCTGTCTTCTGGGCCAGTTGCTCAGTGGGCTGTGTGATTTTGGGAGTTCAGGGAGGAGGGAGTGAAGCTTTGTCTTGCTGTCTGAATCTTACTGCTGTTCCTGCTCTGTCTGTCAGCCCCTCTTTATGGCTCTGGGAACTTCAGTTCTCCACACAGAGAAATAACTGTGCTGTCTTTCGCTTGCTCCTCTTCATCATTGAGGCTTAGAATAGTGCTAGCTCACAGTGTGAAGTGTGCGTGTGTGTGTGTGTGAGTGTGTGTGTGTGTGTGTGTGTGTGTGTGTGTGTGTGTGTGTGTGTGTGTGTGTGTGTGTGAATGTGTGTGTGTGTGTGTGTGTGTGTGTGTGTGTGTGTGTGTGTGTGTGAGAGAGAGAGAGAGAGAGAGAGAGAGAGTGTGTGTGTGTGTAGTTTGTTGTGAATGTTCCTGGCAGGAGGTGAGTTCTCTTTGCTGGGCTGTGCATTCAGCGGGAAGGAAATCAAATTCTCTGAACATGTTCTGTAAGACTGCCCATCCGAGGCCTCTTTATGACCTTCATTTAAATCAGGATACTCATCTGTGTATGTGGGCTGTCTGGAGGAGAATATTTATGTACTGTAGAACAGACAATAATTCAGCTGTCTGAACCCATTCCTAAATTGTACATCAGGATTCAGATGTAAGTAGCAATGATGAAAACAGAGTGTGGTGAATTTGATGTTACTTGAGGACAGCAGACACTGAGGTGCAATTACTCTGTGGACATGTCAGTTCAGCACAGGTATGAATAAGCTAGCAGAGAACTGCATTGTGGGTACTGGGTGAGTCAATCTTTATAATTAGCAGAGAGCAGCCAGCTTGCTCCTCGGCTGGCCCTGTCCTCCATAGACAGGGCAGATTTATGCTCCTGGAAGAACTCCTTTGTCTTTTACCATTTAGACCCATTCTCCCATAAACGGTTTCATGAATTTTAATTAGGAAATGGCTGTGTGTCATATTTCACTCAGGGTTGCCCCTCCCATTAAAGAGAGAAAGTACGACACCACAGATCTGAGAGGAATCAACAACCTCAGCCAAGCGCTGCATTCAACAACACACAAATCAACAACCTCAGCACTGCATTCAACAACACACAAATCAACAACCTCATCGCTGCATTCAACAACACACAAATCAACAACCTCATCGCTGCATTCAACAACACACAAATCAATGACATTCAGCAACACTGTCCCTCCACACATTCAGAGTGCTGGCTGATCAGACCTGCCTTTCTGTAGAGCTGAAGCACAATAAACCTTAACTTTCAACATCCCAAACATTTAAACACTTCTGAGCCTCTGAGCTGTTTCATATATTGAAGACTGGAACCTTTGCAGTAAGACATGTGGGGTTGGTCACATGACAGCACCAAACTTAGCAAAATGTTTGTTTGGATATAGGGAGCGTGTAAGAGCCATTGACTGTGAAACCTTTCCCTGAAGCGGGTTTTCAAATGCTTACTGGCTTTTTCCAGAAAAGTTCAAATCGATGTGAATCTGCAGGCAAGCAGGCGCTGTAAATGCCAGGATAACAGGAGGCTGCAGGCCAGAGAGCCTCCCAGGCTGTGGCCGTTTTGCATCTTCATTGGGGCTGGAGGATGAGGGAGGCATTGTGGGAGGAGCACGGGTGTGAAAGCACGGGTGATTACCGAACACAGTGCACTCAGTGAATAAAGGTCCATCTAAAAAATTTTAAAAATTTCTTAGTATGTAGCGTTCAGCAGCTTCACAATTAAGCATAATGCAGTCTGGCCTTGTTAGGATAACAGTGCAATACAGTGTACAAGCAAACCAATGAAAATGGGAAAATTGAGGTCAACACTCCAACAGAATGAACAGTCCTTCTCAGGAAAACGGAGGGCATTTGGGTGAAAATAAGTTCTTCCTGTCTAAACAAGTAAGCAAACAAAAGAATGCTCCATTCGAGCTGGTCATGCGTGGCAGCCCTAACAGTGTTTGTAATGTTTATTCCCCTGGTGAACCCTGCGGTGGGGGGGGGCAGAGATAAGGACAGGGATGGGGGAGTCTGTGGTATCCTGTTTAAAGTACACAGAGGGCGTGTCTGTCTTCAGTGAGCAGCCCTCCTCAAAGAACCAGACGGGCGTGTCAGGATGGCAGGGTGGACAGAGATAGGAGGTTTTTTTGTGTGAGTGTGTGTGTGTGAGAGAGAGAGAGAGTGTGTGTGTGTGTGTGTGTGTGTGTGAGAGAGAGAGAGTGTATTTTATTTTTAGAGTATGTTTCTGTGTTTTGTCTCACAGGACTGATTATGGAAAACAAAGCTTGTAGCTAGAGATAGTCATTCATTTAGAAAATGAATGAATGAATGATTAACGTCTCCATAAAAAGAAAGAAAGAGATGATATAGCAAATCAACAGCCTTTAAGAAAGCCAATCAGATGGGGAGTTTGAACTCTCTGAAACTCTGATTGGCCATTTGGACGGTTGAAAGTAGAATGGCAGGCAAAAGCAGCTGAGTGATGTGACTGGCATGGGAGAGACTGAGGCAGGCAGGCAGAAGGGCATTCTGGGTATTATTCATAATGACAGGAGAGTGATTACTCCCCCACTCACCCATGATGTTGCTCTGGGTAAGAGTGCCTGCTAAATGACTAAGTGTAAATATAATGATGGATAGTTCTGTCATAACTCTGGATGTGTATATTAATATCTCACACTGCTGCCTGCCATAAATCCATGCAAAAGACAGAACCCTTTCAAAGCCCAAACTCTCTGCTGTTGTGACCTCCATCAGGATAAGCAGCACTATAATCAGTAAATGGGCTGAGAACAGGCTAACTGGCTGAGAGAGGGAAAGAGGGAGAGGGGAGAGAGGGAGAGACAGAGGTGGAGGGAGAGAGAGAAGGGGATGGTTCTGTTTCTATGCTTACACAAACTTATTTACATCTTGTCACTGTTGGGCAAGGTGCGTAGGCTGATTTCTTCAGTAACTGACCCCATATTTTTCTGATCGCTTTGACAGCTTCTCCTCCAGATTGTTCTCCCAGCCAAACTCCCTCAGACTGTGCCAGGCATACTGGCCCACGCCTCATCACACTCATATCAGTCACCCCTCCATCCCAAACCCACCGCTGCCCTCTGGCCCCACCCTGCTGCCAGACCACTGCGTTCCCATTGGATGCCATAAGCAGGCATCTGATAAGTGCCTCACTCCCTGCTGTCTGATAAGGGTGGGACTTCCTCCCCCTGTTGTGGTTGAGCATTATCTGCAGTCCCATCCCACAGAAACACTCCCTGAATGAGTCTGGGAGGAAACAGTTTCTCAACTCAGGCATGACAGAAATTATAGGATGATGTGATTATAATAAACAGGAATTAAAAACATCATCTCACACAAATCTGAAGTTTCTGCATGTATACTGTCACCATATAAACCCGCTGAAAAGGACTGAAACAGAGATGATTCGGTACATAAGAGCTCGTTATCTGGACAGGAATGTCAGGACACATTTGGATCTGGTCCTCAGTGCGGTTTGGAAGTGCATTCAGAGGCAGACATCCACTGTCCTGCAGCCAAGGCCTTCTGAGCATGTGTAAATGTCTGAACATTTAGACCACGTAACAGGCCCTTCCTGGCATCCATGGTAACAGGTCCTTCCTGGTGTCCATGGTAATGCCCAGGCATGGTTTGGGTTCCTCTCCCTCACCCCCAAGTTCCACAGAGTGTCCCTTTAGCAGCCAATGGGAGGCATCCGCTGTGACGGCGAAAGACGTCCTCCTGTTCTGTACGTGCTGCTCCACGCCCCCCGCAGGCTGAACCAGGCCAG
>CM032883.1:38991667-39001667 GCA_019176425.1 Megalops atlanticus | reverse complement strand
GCCATCCGCAAACCCTTATGGTCAAGTGCGCAGAGTAAACAAGCCATCCCAGAATTCAAAGCGGTAGCGGGCAGGAGCCAGGGCCAGCATGTCACTCATACTGCAGACAGTCCTGCTGACAGAGCACTGCGGCTCTCTGACACCAATCTGCCACATTCCCTACTTTTAGCCCCCACCCTCACTCCCTGGCTTTTTTGCTCTCTTCAACAAGATTTAGATATTTTTCCCTCCATCCTCCTTCCATTCCTGCTCTGTGTCATTCACAGAGATTGAGGGCTTTCGTGTCTCAACATGAAGGCTGCAGCGCGTGCATTGTACCCTCTGCTGCGCGCGGTGAAAGCCGATGTCAGCCGTCAGTTCAGTATGTGTGAAACGCAGCAGTGAAACGCACTGTACCCTCTGTCAGGGTGTAATGTAACTCGCGTGTGCATACATTTCGGTCGCGGATGTCTCCGGTTTAACATGGCGGTGTTTTATGGCTGTTGGCGTGGAGCAGTGTTAGTATGTGTAGAGCGCAGCAAGGGGTTAGTATAGCTTCGTGTGAAGGTGAGGTATGGCACCGTGTTGACCTTTCCAATCGTTCAACATTATTGTCAAACCAGTCCGCTCGGTGACTGTGTTGGACTACAGAGGGAAAATGTGTGGTGTGTCTTTAAGAAAAAGGCAGCGCTAAGCGGCCCCGCCCCCGTGCAGCCGGCGGTGGGTCACATCAGCACCGCGGACGGGGGGGGGATGCGAGCGGCAGCGGCGCCTGGCACCCGGAGCCCCGCTGCACGATCCGCGTCGCCGGCCAGGGCGGGCCTCCGCCTGCGGAATCCGAAGCGCAGCCCTTTCTCTCAGCTCGCCTGTGAGCCACGCCGAGCGGCTTAGTTTGCAAGCTTATCCTCGTATGTAAGTACTGATTATTACCGACGCGGTGCTGTGTGAGCGGCACGGGCAGGAACGGCAACAGCTGATGCATTGTATTTAGATGGTCACGGTCAGCGTTTCAAAAAATAGATATGATGTAAACGCGGTTCATCCATTTGAGAGGTACTGTTTATCCATCCGTGCTAACGAAATGCAGGAGAAACCAGTCGTACATGTGGCTTCTCTTTAAAAAGCGAAACCGACTGAATGATTACATGTTATCATCTGCGTGGACAAAGATAAGGACTAACACAGGAAAATATGGCTTATTACGCTGCTGATGTTGGTTATTACGGGTCCTGCTGAATGACGGTTCCGCGGAGATGGATTGAAATGAAATATCTGTTGCAGATTCAGCGTGAAAGGCCGCGCTTAGGTGTTACTCTCAGCTGAATAAATACTGATGTATTATTTGTGACGAGTCCTGTTGGACTGCGTTCCGTAATAAGGACTGTACTAAATTCGAGACCACCATTTTTAAAACGACTCTTTTTGGTCATTTTCATTTTTTATCGCTTCATTTTTCATTTTAGGAGGAAATGACTAAAATGCTAGGGTCGGCGTCTGATGGCATATGTTAAGAATCGGAAACGGGACTGCATTTCAGCGCTTTCTTATCGGCGCATAACTCGGTTTTTTGGGATTTTTCCATTTAGAGCACCCAGTTTGTAATCATTAATATGTGACTCTGTTGAGTCAGTTGTGTGGTCGCAGCGGGACGGTGACACGCGTTACCCGTCTGACGGCTGTGAAACTTCAGTCCGGCGCATTAATGAGGGATTGATTTGACTCCGTGCGTAAAGCGCGCATGTTCTGCGCCAGCAGCGTGAGCCCTGCGCCCTGTCCACAGCGCCACCGCGCAAGGTGTCCGAAGGTAGGGCCTGAATTAGCCCTGTGACTCATGCTGTAATTTGGTTAGACTGGCACAATTTTCGCTGACCTTTATCTACTGAAAGCTCTCTGGTCCCCACCCGCTCTCTTGTGTACTGTGCAGGGTTCATGGAGGGGAAATGGCTTATTATATAATTGTAGTTGAGCTGCAGTTTTAAATTTAGCCCCGACTTCAGATAACAGGAACCTGGAAAAAAATGAGCAGAACCTAAAATGTGTTGTGCTGAAAGTGGAAGCCATTGTAGAAATGAAACAGTGGCTGTATTGAGGCGAGTTGTTGTTAGCTGCTGTTAGCGCTGCTGTTAGCGCTGTGTTTGGGTGAACTGAGCGTGCTCTGTGTGACTCCCCGCAGACTCGCCCGACAGCCTGGTCAATGGGAACCACCCGCCTGGCCCTGCGGAGTGGAAGCCGGCCCCGCCCAGGTCCCGCCCCGCACACAGCACCCTCGTCAGCTCCATCGAGAAGGACCTGCAGGACATCATGGACTCGCTAGTGATGGATGAGCCCCAGCCCTCCAGCTCCGAGCCGCCGAGGGCGTCGCCCGCGCCCGTCCCGCAGTCCCCGCAGTCCCCCGTGCTGAACGGCGGGGGGCGCTGCCTGCTGTCCCCGCCCACCAGCCCGGGCGCCATGTCCGTGGGCTCCAGCTACGAGAACGCGTCCCCGCCCTTCTCCCCGCTGTCCTCGCCGTCAGCCGCCAGCAGCGGCAGCTACACCAGCCCCTCCCCGACCCCGGCCCCCCCCGGCCCCACCCTGCCCCCCGTGCCCGTTCGCTCCTCCAGCTACAACTACAGCAGCCAGCCGCCGGTGCCGCAGCCACGCAGCCTGCTGCCCGGGGGGGCCAAGGTGCCCGACAGCCCGCGGCTGCAGAGGAAGGCGCTGCTGGAGGCGCCGGCGCGGCGGGCGGGGCAGGACGCAGCGGGGAGGGGCGCGGACAGCCCCCGGGTGGCACACGTTCTGCCCTCGCTCTCGGTGTCCACAGCTCCGGGCGACGCCGCGCCCCTCGGCCGGTCCGCCGTCCCCAGCAGCCCCAGGATGACCCCCAAATCCCCCCGTGTCCCCCTCCAGCCCCAGGACTAAAGCGGGGTGCCTGCAGGACAGGCCGCGGAGCCCGTTCCGGGAGGCGGGGCCCGTGGACCGCGGCCTGACCGCCAGCCCCTCCCGCCAGCTGTCCCAGCCCCCCCTGGACCCTGTGGTGCACATCGTGCCCCCCCCGCAGCCGCACCCCCGCAGCCTGCAGCCGCCGGAGAGCCCGCGGCTGGGGCGCAGGGCGCTGGAGCCGAGCAGCATGCGCGAGCTGCCCCCCCTCAGCCCCTCGGTGTCCCGCAGGGGGGTTCCGGTCCTGCCGGGGGGGCTGCCGGGCACCTCGCCCGCCTCCCGCACCCCCGACAGCCCCACCGCCAAGCTGGTGCCCGACAGCCCCCGGCTGCGGCGCAAAGCGGGGTCCTCCCCCGAGGAGGCGGTGGGGACCCGGGGGGTGCGCGCACGTAGCCCCTCCCCCACCGGCCTGCTGCTGGAGCCCAGCGCCGCCCGCAAGAACAGCTACGGAAACGCCCTGTCGCCCGCCTTCAGCCTGGGCTCGCTACCCGGCTCGCCCCTCTCCAGCCCGGGCGGGCACAGGAAGATGTCGGGGGCACAGGGAGCTGCGCCCCGCCCACCCCGGCATGCGGGAACGCAAGAACAGCATCACCGAGATCAGCGACAACGAGGACGAGCTGCTCGAGTACCACCGACACCAGAGAGAGGAACGACTGCGAGAACAGCAGATGGAGAAACTGGTGAGAGAGAGAGAGAGAGAAAGGGGGAGGGAGAAGAGAGAGAGAGTGACTGTATAAGTGCTAGCATCACTGTGACTGTGGAAGTGTTAGCATAACTGTGACTGTGGAAGGGTTAGCATCACTGTGACTGTGGGGCTGTTAGCCTCACTGTGACCCGGGGAGTGTTAGCATCACTGTGACTGGGAGTGTTAGCATCACTGTGACCCGGGGAGTGATAGCATAACTGTGACTGTGGGAGTGTTAGCATCACTGTGACTGTGGAAGTGTTAGCATCACTGTGACTGTGGGAGTGATAGCATAACTGTGACTGTGGGAGTGTTAGCATCACTGTGACTGTGGGAGTGTTAGCACCACTGTGACTGTGGGAGTGTTAGCACCACTGTGAGAATGCCAGGGAATATTATTGTGTCAGAATAAGAGAATTCATTTGAGGAGTCTTTATGAAAGTGATATACTGATTAAGAATTATGATTCTGTAAGTTGTTTCTGTAATTGGTCTTCCACGGTGTTTGGTTATTATACAGGAATAGTTTCTTTGCATGTAAAGAGTTAAGTAAGAGCAGGGGAGATGTGCTACTTAAAGTGAAAATCTATGATTGAAAACACAAGGAAAGGCAAGTGAAAATGGTCATTTAATGAGTGCTCTGGTTGTATTACCCCAGCATGGCCTCAGTATAGCCTCACAATAGCCCCACTGTACCCCCAGTGTAGCCTTAGCATAGTACCAGAGTAACCCCAGTGTAGCCTTAGCATAGCATCAGAGTAACCCCAGTGTAGCCTTAGAGCCATCCTCATGCTTAGCCTTAGAGTAGTGTTCCCAAAGCAAAAACAGGCTTGTGACAGTGGCCTCATACAGCCAGCTCAGCACAGTGTATGTAATGGTAATGTTATGTTATGGCTTGTGTGATGTTCCTCAGGTGGTGGTAATGCACAGACAGGACTCTGGGCAGTGCAGCTCCTGCTCTGCTGTACAGCGTGCAGGCGCTGAAGGGGTTCAGATGGTATCTGCGAGGGTTTGAGAGTGCCCGCGTGGAGTAACTGCCGTTTTTCGGGCTTGGGGGAAGAATGGCCTTTTGTTTGCAGAGAGGAAATTGGAGTGTGGTGATGCAGGCCCACAGCACAGATCCGCTCCCATTCACAGTTAAACTGCAGACGTGGAATAAATGCCGTCCTCTCGCTGGA
This sequence comes from Megalops atlanticus, assembly GCA_019176425.1. Lineage (NCBI taxonomy): Eukaryota > Metazoa > Chordata > Actinopteri > Elopiformes > Megalopidae > Megalops > Megalops atlanticus. The sequence goes on along the minus strand of CM032883.1, from coordinate 38,996,910 downwards.
AGGCACTGCTGTCTCCATAGCAACCCATTGTTTCCCGTGGCTGGCGCTGGAGAGGGGGGTTGGGGATGGGGGGTGCGGACATCTTGGTCCAAATCTGTCGTCTGAGCGCAGAGACTGAGACGCGCAGAGACTGAGACGCTCTTTCATGTCTGGGCGTGTCGTAAAGGCCCTGCTCTGACACCCTGTAATTACGCAGCAGCCATCTCCCGACACAGGGACAGCGCACTCTCTGACACTCCCAGCAGATCCAGTGTTTACACAGCAGCGTACTGACTGAGAGAGCTGAAGCACTCAGAGTTACGCACCGAAGCTGCATCTCCAGCACTGAGACATGTGTCTGTCACAGTTAGGCATTCTTTTACCCTCTGGCAGAAACGTAAAGGCAGGGAAATTGTTCAAACTGAGAAAACATGTTTCATTTGAGTGTATTAAAAGTGATGATTTCACTGTTGCCTTTGTAGATTTAGATTGTAACTGTCATTTGTTGTACATCTCCTTGACATTAGAGAAAACTCCCTGGTCTTGCTCTGCTCTGACATGAAAGCAAACTTTTGAGCAAAGACAGAAAGATCACATCGACTCTGAGTGGCCCGGGTGCTTATTACATTTTGATTGGTTAAAATGTAAGTTTAAATTGGTCTTCTGGATTCCCATGGATTAGAGTAAGGAGGGAGTGAGTGTATACAAAAACGGACGAGAGAAAGGATGGAGGGAGGAAGATGGAGGCCTGAAAATGTGAAAATGAATTGAAACTGTGTGTCCTGTCTGGCCAGTGCAGTCTGTTCCCATCTCAGATAATGAGGTACATTAGAGTTTAAAGGACAGATAATGGGGTACATGAGGGTGTGAAGGACAGAGTACATGATAGCTCAAACAGGGCACTCTTCTCATGTAATGAGCAGCAGACAGTTTCGCCAAAAAGGGCTGATGGCCTGATTAAATGCACTTCTGCCAGGAAGCTCTCGCTGAAGGGTGCTCTGTCACCGGGGTCACACGCTGGGGGGTGTTTTCTGACACCAGGAGCAGCGTGTGTGGAAGGTCTGGGAGAGCGTGTGGGGAGTACAGAGAAGTACAGCGCTGGTGTGTTTAGTGTGAGGTGTGTGAGGTGTGTTTAGTGTGCGGTGTGTGAGGTGTGTTTAGTGTGAGGTGTGTGAGGTGTGTTTAGTGCGCGGTGTGTGATGTGTGTAGTGTGAGGTGTGTGAGGTGTGTGAGGTCCAGCAGGCTGCGCTGACTGTGTGCCATTTGGTCTGACTCCACAGCGCCACCACAGGGTCATTCAGGGTCAGGCCCAGACTCAGGATCACTGCTTTATGATAAACCCATCTTACTTTATGCATAAACATGTCCAGCGCTGTGGAAATAGCCTCGGCTGAAGTTAATATTTGCGTAGCTGACAGAGCAGTGGCATTTCCTCAGGTGTGTTCTGTGAAGGGGTGACATCCGAAGAGAGGCACTGCTTCACTCTAAGAGGAAATGCAAATTTGAAAGAAGGTGCCTAAGCCCAGGAACATGCTTTGAAATTACCACAGAAGAGCATATTTTGTAAGCATGATTAGTTATTCATTTGTAGTGTTGTCCTTTGTGGTATGCGGACGGTTGCAGTCTCCAGCCTTCAGGGGGCGCTGTGTAAAGAATCTGATCCCGAACAGGCTGTGTGTGAGGTCAGCGGTGATTGGCAGGTGGGTGGGAGTGGTGAGCAGGGTGAAGCCTGCCTGTCAGGGCGCTATATTTACTCAGATGGGCTGCAGTTACAGAGAGCTCCCCAGCAACACTCACCCGCACGGCCACTATTTCAGGAGCCAGGGCTGCGGGGGCCGGGGCCGGGACAGGCCCAGCCGGGCCCCAGGAGCGGCACAAACGCCCCTCTGTTCCCTCCCGCTAGCACACTCTGCCTGCATGCATCCAGAGAGCTGCAGGAGCAGCAGGGGCTGCAGGTGCAGCAGCAGCAGCAGTAACAGCAGCAGTTACTGGATCCCTCTGTTTTCACCAGTTTAGAGTGTCAGTCTTTTTATATTTTCAGATTGTGGTTGCCTAGTTGCCACAAATGTTTTCCTGTGTGTTCTGAACAGCTCCCAGCAATTATGGAACATAATTTATCACCTCACCTGCCGCCAGTGTGCCAAGGACTCAGCCGCGGCACACACCCCACACACACACACACACACACACACACACACACACACACACACACACACACACACACACACCCCACACACACACACACACACACACACACACAGCACACACAGCACACACACACAGCACACACACACACACTCACACACACAGCACACACACACACACACACACACGCACACCCCGCGCACACATACACACACACAGCACACACACACAGCACACACACACACACACACACACACACACACACACACACACACACACACACACACACACACAGCACACACACACCCGCACACACACACACCCCGCACACACACACACCCCCTACACACACCCCCACCACACACACACTGCACACGCACACACACACACACACTCAGCACACACACTCGACACAGTGATGACCTCATGGCTGAAGTGTGAGCTGAAGAGCTCACATCACTGGCAGTGAGCTCACAGGACGGCCATGCGAGAGCACAGCAGTGTCTGTCCCGCGCACTGTAACACACACCGTCCTGTTCCTCTGCTCACAGTGAGCAGTAGGACTGCACGGCCACATTGTGATTTATTCCTGTCCAGGCCCGGACCTTCACCCCACCATGGGGCAGTGTCTGTCTCACAGCAACTCCGAGAGGCTCCCTCACCCCCTCAGCTTTATTTTTGGAGTTCAGATCTGTAGAATGGATATCCGGTGTGGGTGTGAGTGTGTGTGTGTGTGTGTGCGCGCGCAGAGTGTGTGTGTGTGTGTGTGTGTGTGTGCGCAGAGTGTGTGTGTGTGTGTGCAGAGTGAGGAGTGAGTGAGTGAGTGAGTGTGTGTGTGTGTGCGCAGAGTGTGTGTGTGTGTGTGTGTGTGTGTGCATGTGTGTGCGTGTGTGTGTGAGGGGAACAGCAGGAGGGCTGTGTGACTCTCTGCATGACCGCTGTCCGCAGGGATTAACACACCAAATATACATCACCTCCCCCGCCCCGCCATGCCGACATGCCCAGGGTCACCACCTGCTGCGGCCACCGCCCTCAGTGACGGCCCTGCTGCTCGCCCGAGTCACCCGAGTCGCCCAAGTCGCCTGAGTCGCCGAGTCGCTGTGTACTCAGAGCGATGGTGGCAGGTCTGTGTTGAAGAGCAGACACACAGAAGCATTCGGCTCTCCCTATTTTCCCTCACGCTGCATGTCTGGCAGCTGCTTCAGCATCACGGCTCTCCTGCCCCTCTGTCTGATGGAAGTTTCAGCGTATCTGTGTGATTGCTCTCTGAGTGTGGGGCGGTGCAGTTTGTGTGTGTGTGTGTGTGTGTGAGAGAGAGAGAGTGCGTGCACGTGTGTGTGTGTGTGTGTGTGTGTGCGTGTGCGTGTGTGTGTGTGAGTGAATTCCTCTCATTCTGTTTGGGATTTAGAGTACGGTCTGTGGGGGCGGAGTCAGATTACACTGATCCTTAGAGTGTGACCCCAGAGGAGAGAGAATGAGAGTGCAGGACAGATGGAGAGAAAGATGGACTAACAAACTGAGTCACTCCTTAGCAGTGCTGCACTAACGCACTGAGTCACTCCTCAGCAGTGCTGTAAACACACCTCACACACAGCACACTAAACACATCTCACACACCTCATACACCTCACACTATTTGGCCTGTAGGTTATTTGGCCTGTAGAGTGTATGTAGGCTTTTTATTCATTATTTCAGTGTGTGGTGAATAAGCAGCGAGAGAGACTGAGTGAGTGCCAGTGAGAGCCCTGCTGTCCGCGGCGAGGGGTCTGCGCACGGCGAGGGGTCTGCGCACGGCGAGGGGTCTGCGCAGGGCGAGGGGGCGCACGGCGAGGGGTCTGCACACAGTCTCTGTACTGCGTGGCCTCAGTTTATATCCCCCATATCAGATGGGTTAGATGGATTTCTGCTGTAGCAGGGACTTAGAGAACAGCGGGAGATCTGGTTAGGGGTCGATAATTTCAGAAGATTAGGAACCCCTGCTTTACGTCATGATTTGACAGCTTGGTTCCACCTGCCCTTCACATCCCTGCAGGTCAGACTAAAGACCACTAGAGGGAGTGCTTTGCTTCTGTAAAGCAGCTGTGGTCTGAAATGTACAGTTCAGTGTATTTTGAGGAAGCAAGGCTTGTAGCACTGTCCTTTCTGAGTGTATTTGCAGGCTTTCCACATTATTCCTGACAGGACTGAGCTGTTTGGCGTGCTTTGGAGAGCACAGCTTTTTGTATAACATCTCCTTTCATATTTGCACTTTGCATTAACTTTTTCCTTGTCCTGTTTTGTCTTTGTCGAATAGAACTGAGTTTTAGTTATGTTTCGCATTGTATTTGACCCACGGACATGGAAGCATTTTTGCATTGATGATATCAGTTCAGATATCAGATATCAAGTCATTTTAAACTAAATTCCATTCATAAGGTTTGACTGAGTTATTGGGGACTCTTTGTAACAAGTAATCATTTTGTAATAAGTTATATTTTAATAAGGTCCTGTGTGTGTATGAGCGTGTGTGTGTGTGTGTGTGTGTGTGTGTGTGTGTGTGTGTGTGTGTATGTGTGTGCGTACGTGTGTGTGCACGCGTGCGTGTGTGTATGTGTGTGCGTGCGTGTGTGCACGCGTCTGACGTCTCACTTGAAAGGACACAAGCAGCCTCCTCCCCCTGCCCTCTCTGCTAGCTGTAGGTCCGCCCCCTTGTGAGAGACCCTTCCCACACACTCAGCTGTCAGTCAGAGAGCCTCCTGGGAGAGGGAGAGGGAGAGAGAGAGAGAGAGAGAGAGAGAGAGGGAGGGATAAAAAGGGGAGAGAGAGAGAGAGAGAGAGGGGAGAGAGAGAGAGAGGGAGAGACGTACCTTGTACTCAGTGGAAGCGCACTGCAGCAGTATAACCATGGAGCGCAGCTCCTTCTCTGGGACCGGATCGGTACCCCACACCCTGGAGGGACCCAGGGACCAAGCCCTGGCTTACCTGCTGACCCTGATCCAGGAGCACCCCGCGTTTCTGAGCAACGTAGCGGCTCTGATGAAGGTAACTGGGGGCAGCTCTAATATTAACAGCTATGGAGCAGTTGCTGTTCTGTTCTTATTTTATCCTGGGCTGCGCAGCGGTGTTGTGGTATGAGAGGG
>CM032883.1:38984167-38989167 GCA_019176425.1 Megalops atlanticus | reverse complement strand
CTCACACAGACTCGCACAGTGATACAGACTCGCACAGCGATACAGACTCACACAGACTCGCACAGTGATACAGACTCACACAGACTCGCACAGTGATACAGACTCGCACAGCGATACAGACTCGCACAGTGATACAGACTCACACAGACTCGCACAGTGATACAGACTCGCATACAGTGTTGTCCATGTTATCTGCTGTTTTGGCTGCGTGTTCGTTGAGGCGGTGTGGGCTCTGGTTCTGGCCGAATGTGAAGCAGCAGTGTGCTCCAGCTCCTCGCTGTCACATGACCACACACAGACTCCCAGTCCTGAAGCTCACCTCCAACACCCCCACAAACGTGACAGAGTATTTATCGGGTTATTATTCTTTGAGCTCACATGCCTCTGTGTTCAGTATGTTTGTAACAGCTTTGCCCAGAAAGCATTTTCAGGCCATGAGAAGTGTCCCGCACGCACACACTGACACGCATGCTAACACACAGACGCATTTACTGACGCACCAGGCTGGAGGCCCTCTCCTCCACATGGCTCTGTCCGTTTGAAGCTTCTCTAAAATATTTTGTTTTTTCCTGTGTTCTCCCTCAGGGAGGTCAGGGAATGCGGCCTGGCAGAGAAAAAGGGGCGGAATGAATTAATTTAGTTTTTTGTGTATGAAAAATATCAGAATAACAGAGTGAGGAGGAGAGGGAGAGGCGTGTGGAGGAGAGGCGTGAGGTGCAGGGGAGAGGTGTGCAGACTTACTGAAGGCACAAGTGTTTGGAAGAGCTACAAGGGCACTTTGCTGGAGGTGTATATAGGGAGGTGCTGTGCTCTGCAGCTCAGGGCATTCTGCTGGTCTGCAGAAGGCATCATTCTGCATGTGACACCAACTCTAGATATTTAAAATGTATTCAAGGCGTCCTCCACCCCGAGACGCATGGCAGAGACAGAACCGTGGGAGCTGGGACAGGGGAAAGGACGTGGGTGCCTCAGTGCTGCACACAACCTTGTCATTCAACTGCACTTACAACAGCAGGAGAGTGGGAGAGGCACTGAGGGAACTGCATCAGTACTGTGTGATTGAGCTGGAGGGAGGGAGGGAGAGAGACGCTGGGAGTGTACGCTGGAATGTGGAGCCCGGGGCTATGGGGGGCATGTCTCTCAGACCTTTGATCTCTGATTGGCCCCACCCTTTGTGGAATGTGTGGAATAAGTTAGCGGAAATGAGTGAACGTAGCACTGATATCTCCGACGGCCTTCCAGCCTGGAGTGGCTTTATGATGTCAGCAAAACCCTGCCAGCTGCACTGAAATAGGCGTTTCACTCAATGCTGCTTCCTCAGAGTAAATCACCCCGAATGAATCAGTCAGAGTGAGTCACAGTGAATGAATCAGTCAGAGTGAGTCACAGTGAATGTATCACTCTGAGTGAAGAATGCAGCCTGTCTGTGAGTGAATCCTGCAGACATTACTGAGTACCAGTGTGGGTCCCGTCCTCTCACACTGCTGTGTGGTTTTGAGTTCTCACCTGTGTGGTGTGCGTTTAGTAATGTGTTTAGTTTGAAACTATTGTTTTCAAACTATCACAAGTTGTAAAGCCATTTCATTATTCATATTTTATAATACAGCAGTAAATACACCTGTTGTTGGGAAAAGAATTCCAGATGTTTCCGGGGGTGTGTAAGGGTTGGTACTTGTTGGCTCTGTGTGTGTGTGTGGACTCTGTGTGTGTGTATTGTGTATTGAAGGCTACGGCTGTGTGTGTTTGTTGTTTTTTTTTCTGTGTTCTTGTGTGTGTGGGAGGGGTGGGACTGTTTGAGGTGTTTGTGAGGGGTGGGTGTTTGTTCATCTGTTTGAGTGTGTGTGTGAGTGCTGCTGTCTCAGTGATTAACCTTCCTCCAAATTCCTCTCAGAGTCTCTGAGTAACACCTTGGCTCTGCAGACTGCCACAATGCCAGTAAGTGTGAAGGATTCGGGTGATTTGGGTCTCTTCAGTTACAGTCATTGGACTTGTGTCCTGTGTAATCAGAGAGGGTTTCATTGCTCATTCTGTTAAAGCAGCTGTTAAAGCTCGGAGTTCAGCGCAGGTCGGAGTGTAACTCAGGCCTAATTTTGTTAGTAAGGAGGCAGGAGGGTAGCGTGCTGGTGTTTGGTTGTTGAAGCTGCCGCAGACGCGTCCGATCGGCCCGGAGAACCTACCGGTACACCCGAGGGGTGAGAACGAGGCACACATCCGCAGCCCGGACACGGGCACAGGACCCACGGGGCTGTCTCCGGTGCGTGTTAGCAGAAAACTCATTACTGTAATCTTATTATCAGATTTCATTGCGTTAATCTTATATCATTCATCATTTGCTTGTTGAGATCAGATTCCGTCTATGTAATTAGATATTATAAAAAGGGTAGTTGTGATCATGCAGGCTGTTTGGTGAACTTTGCGTGTCAGCCGTGCAGTAATGCACTATTACAGCATGACTGAAGCATTCCAGTCGCGCGTTATTCAAAATCGCTTTACATATTAATCTGCAATTACAAACTGTCATTCACCGAGATACAGAGTAACGGACGGTAGGCTAATGTGTCATTTTTCGCTAACTACAGAAGTTATTGTTGCATTATTTTAGAAGTGTCAGTTAAGACGATGGTAATGTCCGGGACTTGCCCCTAGGCAGAGATCTCCCTTCAGGGCTGTTAGAATCCAGACCTAGAGCAGAAAACAGTGGGGCAACATGGCCAGGACCTGGACTCGTATTTTAAAAGCTGTAATTTTAACGTTTGTTCGCAGATCACTTTGTATATAGAAACGAGAAGTAGCCTGGCTAACAAGGTTAGCTTTGCCTCTTACTAGCTGCTGTGTTGACCCAGAAATGAGACCATAGCGAGTCGATGGGTTAGCTAACATTAGCTGACCAGCTGACTACTTTGCCTAATGTTGACATACCCAGTCTTTACGAATTGTTCACAATAGATCAGATATAGCTGGAAGCGACAATTAAAGTTAGGACTAGTATTTGATCGGATGTTAAGTAGCAACATAATGTAATTCATAATGTAGAAGACTAATATCTTCGTTCAATGAAGAGATTTTATTAAACTAGTAGAGCACATGGTGAATTATAGCGCTCTCCGTACATGAGATATAAGTATTTGTTGACCATTTAAAACTGGCATGGAAATCAGTAATATACTCGATGGTGTGCGTTATTGATATGGTGGTTCCAGTTATCGCAATACCGCACACCCTCGAGTGTAACATTACTGTTATCAGCCCTTTGCGTCTGATCAGCACTGAAAGAAACTGCTCACAATAATCAGAGACCTGGGTCCATATTAGAATAAAATTCCCATGACTGTGAAATAACTTACACTGTATGAAATAGCCAGATTATCTTTTATTCATAGGACCGGCATTTCCTTCACAGTGTTAACATATTCTGCTTACTAGCCCTTAGAACGAGGAAGGGACCTGTGTTAGGGTTGGACCTGTGTTTCAGTAGCCTGGTTCTGGAGTTCTGGGGTGTGGTGATGTGATTATATGTGATGTTCTGTGTTTGGTTATGTGTGTGTCTGTGTGTCTGCAGTTGTGTGCTACACAGATGGGCAGAGGGATGGGCCATCAGTTGCATGCATTTGTTTGTGGTTGCGTGTGCGGTTGTGTGTGGTTGCGTGTGCGGTTGTGTGTGGTTGTGTGTGCGGTTGTGTGTGGTTGACTGTGTGCTGATCTGAAGCCTACAGTCAGGCCTGTAGTTGGCTGTGTCTCTGGGCTGAGCTCCTTGGGGAGACGCAGCTTTCTGCTTTATGATGCTGAATGTGTTTCTGTTCTGTCAGACTCAGCAACACAAAGACAGCATTTGACGTTCAGAAGCGTTTGAACTGTGTGCTTTGGCATGACATCATAAAGTTTAATTCTGTCACTTAGTAACATTATAATTAAGTGCTGATAGTCATTTCAGATTTAATGCAGATACCAGGCTACCCTGACTTAGCAGGATTCAGAATACTTCACAGACAGAAAGGCTTCATCACATCCCCGGCGCTTAAATGACCCTGCTGCTGGAGCTGTGTAGCTTTTGGTTCTGGTGTGTGTGTTACCGTGTCTGTGTTCGCTGCACTGATGGCGGCCCCGCGGTCAGAGCGGCAGCTGTGTGTGAGCCTGTGAGCAGGGTGGGGAGCAGCAGCTGGCCGGCGGGGTCAGAGGTTAACCGGGGTCAGTAGGGGTCACCGCTGCCCTGTAAAATGAAGGGTCACAGCTGCTCTGCCCATCTGTGTAGCACTGCAGACACATAGAGGCCTGGAGGCCTGCTCTATAGAGTCAGCTCAGAGGCCCAGAGATCTGCTCTGTAGAGTCAGCTCAGAGGCCCAGAGATCTGCTCTATAGAGTCAGCTCAGAGGCCCAGACATCTGCTCTGTAGAGTCAGCTCAGAGGCCCAGAGATCTGCTCTGTAGAGTCAGCTCAGAGGCCCACAGATCTGCTCTGTAGAGTCAGCTCAGAGGCTGGAGGTGCAGGGTTAGAGGTCAGTCTGTCCGTGTTGGAGCTGTGAAGGGGCGTTGCTTGTGTGGCATTTCACACAAGGAGGATGCCAGTCTGAGGCCTCTGGCCTGCCGGCTTGCTGTTTATCACACATTCAGTACAGGAGGGTGTGGGGGTGTGTGGGGTGTGTGGGGTGTGTGTGGGGGTGTGTGGGGGTGTGTGGGTGTGTGTGTGTGTGTGTGTGGGGGGTGTGTGTGTATGGGTGTGTGTGTGCGGGTGTGTGGGGGTGGGTGTGTGTGGGGGTGTGTGGGGGTGTGGGGGTGGTGTGTGGGGGGTGGGGGGTGTGTGGGGGTGTGTGGGGTGTGTGTGGGTGTGTGATGAGGTGGGGGTGTGTGATGTGTGTGTGATGAGGTGGGGGGTGTGTGGGGGTGTGTGGGGTGTGGGGGTGTGTGAGGGTGTGTGGGAGTGTGTGTGAGTGTGTGGGGGTGTGTGCGGGTGTGTGATGGTGTGTGGTGGTGTGTGTGTGGGGGTGTGTGTGGGTGTGTGTGGGA